>VZTO01000008.1:45926-73568 GCA_013400615.1 Syrrhaptes paradoxus
AATCTCAGAATAATCTTATGTCTGGGAAATTCAAAAGGTGAAGTCACCTGCATAGGCTCATTTTGTCATTGTATAATCCTTTCATGATCTTTGCTTTTTTAAAAATTTGCTTCTAATTTTTTGTATGACCTGATGATTAACCACCTCTTGCCACACCCATGAAAGCTGCCCTTCAACAGACATTTAAGATGATGTGTCAGTAATGCTTATTCTCTGCAAGTCTAAAAGGGTGAAAGGAATTTAATATGCCCTTATTTGAGCCTTCCCTGGGCAAGTTCATAACAAATGGGTTCCTACTGTTCTGCTTGGCCCTGAATTAGAGGAAAAAAGTTCAGCACACTGTAAAATGAGACATTTATGGTCGTCACAGTCTAGAGGAAGGATGGACAATGATTTCTGTCTCTAAAATCTGAGTACAGGGCATGCAGAGAAAATAAATGAGTAAAATATTTGCAGTTGTCTGAAAACATGCGAAGAGGTTTGTTTCATGTTGCACATGGGTGTGACATTGTGGTTTGTTTTTTTTCCTATTGGACTCTTCTCTGTTTGGATAACATCAAGTCCTGAAATACTTCAGTGTTGGGAGAGCAGCTATAAACATCTCACAGCAACGTCTAACAATGTCGTTTGTTTAGAATAGAGACCCTTTAATATTTTCCCACTAAAGTAGTTTTTACTCAGTCAAGGAGTTACATTGGTTATTCACTTGGGTAACAGGTGAAAGAGAACTGAGGACCCAGTCGTGTGATGTACTGAGAAACTCCTCAAAGAATTAAGTTCTTAGGGTAACTGACATCACTCAGTGCCACATGGGTTCAGCTTTTTAATTGCTAAAGTCACCCACTTAAAGAAGGTGATGCATACAGAATACGGAGTTAAAGCTGGTGGAGAAAAACACAAAGCCTACCATGCCTAGTGTTATTTACAAGCATGTTTGACATTTCTTAGTTTCTTAATTATATTGAGGCTGTTCATAAGGATAAAAATATCAGTTTTTTCTTTGTTTTAAGGATGCCAGAATAATTATTCAAAGGTCAAGTGTTAACAATATGTGCTTTAAAAAAAATAATAATAATAAAAACCAATAAACAGAAAAACAGAGGAGGAAAGAGAAGAACCACACACAAGAACTAACCATCTGTTCCATCTGCTCTTATAGCAGTGTCAGTCTTGTTAACGATTTAAAAAATACAGTACAATTTCTGTGTTAAGATTAATTCTAAGATTTAACCTATTTACCTCAATTAAATGATCCAGAGTATCTTCTGTACAATGTATACTTACAATGAAATGATCATAGCCAGAAAGCATAAAATGAACTGATCTTCTCATATGGCTAGTTTTGTGTGAAAATAACATTACTTAAGACAAACAGCAGTTTTCAAAATCATTATCTTCAGAAGTGATGTAAAGTGACTCAATTCCTTTGGTGTAGAGTCTATGAAATATTCAGAGAACTTGGATTTTCCTCCCATTGCTGAATGAACAAAGTACAATGAGTGTTGACATAAAAGTCATTAAAAGCTAAAAAAGTCAGAATTAATTTTTTTGGTTGGGAAAATCCTCCCCGATTCTGTCATCCATAGCTGGGGTTGCAAGGCTACAGCTAGTGCCTTTATTCAAGGCTTAACTGCTCTTGGTGGCAAAGAACTTAAATTTCCTGTAGGAAATACAGTACTAGCTGGTTGATTCAGATCTTGAGGAAGAAAGTAAGCCATGAACGTTATTTTAACGGGTCACCCTGATGGTGTAAAGATGCTTTTAAGGACAAGGAATTGAGGTGAAAGAAGTTTAGAATACAGACCACTCTGAAGGAAACACGGGGCAAATTAATTATGTATGACTTATCTTTTCAAGGTACATTCTATAATGCAGTCATTGCATTTCAAGTTACATCTTAAATTTGAATGGAGCAATGTTATGGAACTAAGTCCTGAGAAACAATACATTAATTCAGATAATCTGCGTGCTCTGGGAAGGGCCACAGATTCAGAGGCCTGGAGAACATAAATCTGGTGCTCACTCAGCATGATCTAGTGTTACGGCCCACATCATAGGGTGTTATTGTGGCCTCATGCTCCCACTCATACAATGTTTGGGTTGTAGATTTTTGCTGCATGCACTTCTGCTAAACAGTCACACCACATTAATCCCTCAACCTACATACTCCCTGCTCATCTGTTCTTTGTGAGGGTCTTCTGATGAACTCTCTTGTGTTTTTAGTGCTCATTGGAGGTTTACGGGACTGGATATAAATTAGTTTTCCCAGCATGAAGTCCATCAGTATTTTATTACAGCAATGAAAACATCACCACTTGCATAAGTGTTTCATCTTAGTCAACATATGTGGTAGGTTTTGGTACGGAGTTGAGGTTAATCCCAGACTCAACATTTACAGATTTGAGAGGAATTCAGATCAGCAACTGTATAGGCAGTTCAGGTTTATTTGTAGTTAGAAGTATAATTGGACTTGACTCTCTTGTCTGGAATGATCCTGAAACATGCTGATCTTTTTGGTCTTTTAATGGAGCCAGAAAGAAATTCAGTGTGGATCTTTGTGAGAGGCACTGTGTTGCCTCTTTTATTCAGCACAATACATGTTGTGTGCAGTTCTCCATATTTAATGGCTTTTTTATCAAGCAGAGTTGCTTTAAGCAAAGGAATAAAATGAACTGTGTGCAAGTTATTTCCTTGGCTTCTGCTCAATCTAAATATGCTGCACCCCTATTGACTGCAAATCAAAATGCACGCATAAAAAACAAGTGAAAAGGTTTATCTGCTTCCAATAGCAAATAATATATCTAGCAAAGAAATTAATGTAATGAACAAATAAAAGCGTTGAAGGCATATAGATGTTTGGCCCAAGTTTTTTTTTTCCCAATAATTTCTGAAAAACGCAGTTGAGTCTCCTTAATTGGCACAGAGACCCCAGCAGAAAGAACATGACAATCAAGCAATCAGTCTAGTGGTCAGAGGTTCCATGGAATATCCATCCGTCTCTTGTGTTGGTGCACAGCATGTGCCAAATCCACAGCTCATGTAAATTGGCATAGATTCGTTTAACTCTGATATTCTTGCCCTTGATTTGGGCATTTGTGTACCAGAAACAATTTAACTTCCTCTGCCAATGTCAAAACTTTGCAAGCAGAAGTAAAGAACAGCAGAAATGAACCAGGATTTGCATGTTAGGTCACTTATGCCTGCTTCAGTGTCTTTGCATGCATTGAAGTACTTTTCTGGATACTCTCTAAAATCTAGATATGGAAGGAAGATGATTCAGATATAATACCTAGTTCTGTCATTGACCTTCAAGAAGTAAGTTTATCTCTTGGTAGCAGATACTACTACATTCCAACCTGTAAAAGTAGAATTACAGTATCATATGATTGTGCTGAGGTTGTCCATGTCTATCCAAAAGGGTCAGTGCACTGAGACAGAAGAAATTAGAGAATCTAAAAAAAACTATGATTTTTTATTAGGAATTAGACTCTGCCATTTGCGGGTTTTTGTTTCGCTTATGTGTGTGGTCATAATCTTTCATGTGGCTACTGTGACTCTTGTAAGAGGTTAATTCATAAGGGTTAATTCTGAGAAGTTGCTATGAAAACGTGTCCTCAGGGGGGGACTGGCCAATTAGAACTTGCATTTATGGTACAATATTTGCAACTTCATAACCTTTACTAAGCTTTTAATACGGCTTGAGGAAAAGAATGAGTACGGTTGGTTCTCAGGGAAGATCCTAAGGCACATAAATATGAATTGAATTTTAAAACATTATTTGAACTCAGGTTCTCAAATCCATATTCAGGCACTTAAGGAAGTGGAAAGATTTTCAGAAGTGCTGAGAATTGACATTCGAATCTAGTCGCAACTGGTGGGCAACTCACCCCTTCTGGAATCCAGCTTACTTATCAGATATCTAAATACAGATTTAAACTATAGTTTTCAAGCATTTATCTTGACCTAGCTTTCCAGACCACAGAAAATTATTATTTTAAAGACTTACTTTTCCTCTCATTTCTTCTGCAACTAAAGCTGTTCTGTTCCCAGATACCTCCATCCACTATGTCTGAAGGTGCCAGTGACTAAGTGGATTTGTCTGGACTATGTACCAACTATATCTAAGGGTATTTGCAAGAAAAGGAAACCCTTTTTTTCTTAGGTAACAGTTTTCCTGTAATACATGAAGCTGATGTCTTTGGTATGGGCAATCAGCATGAGAGAAGGATGCAGAGATGTAGCCTAAACCTCTCTGATTTTAATTGGAAAGAGATGGATAAGTCAATCGCCATCATTTGAAGATGCTACTTTGAATGCTTTGTGAACTCTTCATGTGCTGAGAATATTGTATGGTTCGATGGTATTCTCATCATGTAGAAATGCATCATCTTCTATGTGATGTGGCTCTGTGTATTTTAAAGAAAATGTTAAACTACTTTGTATCTTTATTTTTTTCTTTTTACAATTTTTCGTTCCTTTTTAGTTTTCTTGAACTTGTCCCATTGCTCTCCTCCTTCTGTCCCAAATGGTGGTGGCTTCTAATTTAAAGTTGACCTTTGCGGGTGTCTATGGCTTTTAAGAGTGCTTTACTCTTTGTTGAAGTGGTTTTTAACTTTACTTTATATTTTAAATAAAGATCAGTTGGGAGATTCTAATGCTCCCAATTCAGCTTTTTTACTAACAGTGCAAGTTAGCAGTCAGCATGGATGAGAATAAGGGATAGAGAGGGAGAACATGAGCAAAGGAAAGTGCATATTGATGCATCTGAGTAGTGCACAGGAGCCATTATAATTGATGTTGCATCATTGTTTCTTTTATAAGTCGAGTTCTCTAGGCAAGGATTGAATATAGTTGCCACTAAATCATATTAAAAATTCTCTTGAAAATGTTGTAAGAGAGAACTGATTCCCTATGACCTGTATTAAATTTAGAAACCCTTCTGTTGTCTGGAATTTTCTTCTTCAGAGATATATTGAAATGGCTAAAATTTTTATTAAAAAATATTTCTCTATAAAGCTCTCTTGTAGATTCTCTCGTCTTTATGATGTCTTTGTGATAGTCTCTCATCTTTACCAATCAAATCCACAACCAACCTGTAGAAAGATTTTTTATAAAAATCTAAATTCACTTGAAAAATACTGGGGGAGGGACATGGGAGCAGTGATGGTTAGGAGGAGGAGAGGAGGCTGGGCTTTTCTATTGAATTGAAAATCTTGTTTTTTATGTAAAGTAGCACTTTATGTATCTCTTCAGAACAAGTTTTAAAAATAAGTCTTATTACAAGTTTAGGCTTGTCAAAACCAATGTCTCCCATTCCCTACATGTGGGGTTTTTTTTAGATTTACTAAGAAGCTGATGTGCATCTGGTGGTTTCACACATATAAACTATTTTCTTCAGAAAACAGTCTTCTGAAAGACACAAGACCTGTAAAACCTCATGGGGTCTCATACTGACTTGGATTTTATGACAACACCATGTTGAATTTTTACAAAGGTTTTAATCCCACTACCTAACATCAAAAGGAGCCTGATTCATAAAACATTGCTTCTATCACTTTTTTCCTAGAATCTTGCTATAGATCTTTTGGAAATGGAGGTAGATATTGTGTGTTGAATTGATTCATAGCAAAAAAAAAAAAAAGAAATCCAGCCCTGAAGTGTTAGTCAGTATTGGCCTGAGGGAAGCATCATGGCAATTGAACAAATCTAATTTTTCAAAAATCAAAAAAGAAAGGTAAAGAACAAAAAAGTGCCCATAAAATACATGAAACAGATTAATTTCTGTAGCTGAAACAATAATGTATCAACACTGTCAAAAAATCATAATTGTCTCAACACTGTAACATTATTTATTTAATATTGAGAAGCTATTATTGCACTCTAGTTAGGGAAAAAAAAACCTCCTATCTTAAAAATGCATGAAAATAATATTAAAAATTAACACTAAAACTATACAAAGTGGCAGTAGGAGGCTCAGTAAATTGATAATGGAATAAGGAGATACTCAAACCAGATCAGTAACTACTACATGATATCTTTTAGATGAAATATAAGAAATGAGATGCCTGTTTTCTAGGGAAAAATGAGCCCATTTCTAGAACTTTGCCATCAAAAAAAGTCATAAAGTACTGAGGGATGCCTATGGTACTGAGACCAAGATGGAAGTAAGGGACTTCACAGAGTGAGCTTGGCTTTCTCCTTATGGTGTAAGCATTAACTAAAGCATGCCAATGGAGCAGCATACTGAGTTTTCATGGCTAAAGTAAATGTGATATGGATGGAAGTGTACAAATCCAAAACAGGCAGCTTTCCACTGTTACTAATGGTTCATTTAATTTACAATTTAACTGTTCACATTCATATAGTAGCAGTGGCTAAATAGAATCATCAAGTTGGTCTCATTGTGCTAGACGTGTTGTGAAGTAAAGACCTGTCATTAAATCCATATACCTGTTTCAGCTCTGTATTGAAAGTGTAAATCAAGCTTTCTGTCAGCTTTATCCATGGTGAGTTTTCATCTGTGGCGTTGTGTCACTGACCACAGTGGAAGTTCCAGGTCCACTGGGCAATGGATTGGGTTTCCTATTCCTACAAGTGTTCCAAATGGACTCTGCTCAAATAAAAGTGCATTTGGCTATTTTCTTCTCCTTTGTGGGATGTAGTACTGTCATGAGAAAATGTTCATGGTATATTTTTATTTGCAAGATGGGAATGGTATCTCTTTAGATCAACACAAAGAATGGCTCTGTCTTGCAAATTAGGACTGTGTTTTTGAGAACATACTTTAAAAAAGTGTGCCTGCGAGGATAGACTGCTATGCTTGACTTGTCCTTGAGTTTCACTGGTGGGGGTTGCTTGTTTGAACCAGCCAAGGCAGGGGGTGGCACATCACCGGAAAAGGAAACATGTCGCAGTAAATGGAAATATGTCACCGTAAGCGGAGGTCACAGGAAACGTCATCAAAGTTCACCTCCTTGGCGACTACACGGCCTATCCTCGTAAGTGCAATCCATCCATTCTATAAAGCAAGAAGAGAGACCAGGGATGCTGTGGTCAATGTCTCCTCGTAAAAGAATCACAACTTCACAGTAATTGTCAGAAGGAAGAACGAGAGGGGTAGAAAAAGCCATAGTAGCAATTCAACCTGTCAGCTCAAGAGCCAAATGTTAATGAACAAACACGGAAGAGATGGTCTATTTATATTTTTTATTATTCCAGGAAGTGTTTCAATCTAGTGGCCAGATAATATCTTCAGTCAGCCACACCTTTCAAATTTCCTTGAAGAACTTTCTTGGCCAGGCACAGTCTCTTCTTGAATATTTAAATTTGCAGACTTTTCATGTTTATCCTCTGCTCTGCATCACCCTGGGTTCAGTTTTGAATAAAAATTTGTCTCCCAGGACTGAAGCTTTTCTGTCACCTAATTTTGAACTTATTTTTACATTCATTTACAAGTATTTGTCACAATTCTGCAGAATACTCTTGTCTCTAAACTGGAGAGACATGGATTTGATGGTTGGACCACTCAGTGTATGAGGAATTGGCTGGACAGTCATACTCATAGAGTTGCAGTCAATGGCTTGATGTCCAAGTCGAGACCAGTGACAAGTGGCATTCTGAAGGGGTCGGTATTGGGACCAGTGTTGTTTAACATCTTTGTGGGAGACATGGAAAATGGGATTGAGTGCACTCTCAGCAAGTTTGCTGATGACACCAAGCTGTGTGGTGTGGTGGACACGCTGGAGGGAAGGGATGCCATCCAGAGGGACCTTGACAGGCTGGAGAGGTGGGCCCATGCAAACCTCATGAAGTTCAACAAGACCAAATGCAAGGACCTGTTGTGGGTCAAGGCAATCCCAAGCACACAGTCTGGGAAGAGAATGGATTGAGAGCAGCCCTGAGGAGAAGGATTTGGGGGTGTTGGTTGATGAAAAGCTCAACATCACCCAACACCATGCACACGCAGCACAGAAAGCCAACCGCATTCTGGACTGCATCAAAGGAAGTGTGACCAACAGGTTGAGGGAGGTGATTCTCCCCTTCTACTCCACTCTCTTGAGACCCCACCTGGAGTACTGCATCCAGCTCTGAGGCCCCCAACATAAGAAAGACATGGACCTGTTGGAGCGAGTGCAGAGGAGGCTGGAGCACCTCCCCTATGAGGAAAGGCTGAAAGAGCTGGGGCTGTTCAGCCTGGAGAAAAGAAGGCTCAGAGGAGACCTAACAGCAGCCTTCCAGTACCTGAAGGGGGCCTACAGGAGAGATGGGGAAACACTCTTTATCAGGGAGTGTAGTGAGAGGACAAGGGGTAACGGGTATAAGCTGGAAGAGGGTAGATTTAGACTAGACGTTAGGAAGAAAACTTTTACTGTGAGGGTGGTGAGACACTGTAGCAAGTTGCCCAGAGAAGTTGTGGATGCCCCATCCCTGGAGGTGTTCAAGGCCAGGTTGGATGAGGCTTTGAGCAACCTGGTCTAGTGGAAGGTGACCCTGCCAATGGCAGGGAGATTGGAACTAGATGACCTTTAAGGTCCCTTCCAACCCTAACTATTCTATGATTCTATGATTCCTGGGTTGAGAATTCACATTAAATGACTCTGAGGTTTCACAGAACATAAAGATTCTCTAGCACTAAAGTGATATCTCATTTTGAAAATATTTAAGTTTGGTTTTAGAAAAATTATTCTTAATGTCACAAATAAACTCAGCAAGGGACAGTATACATGTGTTGATACATGCAGAAGTAAAAAGAGAACGCCACCTCCCCCCCCCCCCCAGTTTTTATCTTAAACATCTTTAAATACAAAATAAATGCCAATTTTGGGGGGAAGGATAAAAAAATCTTGTAACTTAATTCTGTACCTTTTGTAGGGGGTGCTGCCCTGTCCTTAACACTCTGATCCCAGCTGCTTACAGCTAGAATTATCCACTAGTCTTCCCCTTCTGAATATTATTTCAGTGGCACACCCTGGTTTTGGGTTCAGGTTTCAAATGCTTTTGTATTAGAGGAACCTGTAGAATGGGTTCTTGCTTCCAAATGTCTTTGTTTAACTGCTTTATGGCAGGTATTCTTCTTAAAGCATGAATAATTATGGTTGAGATAAAGTGCATTATTAGTTTAAGTTGGAACTGTAAGGAAAAATGACAGTGGTGCTTAAATGAAGCTTGACAGTCTTCATAGCAGGCACCAGCCATCTGTGCTATGGCAGCACTGTTTGTATTTTAATGTTTAAACATACAGCAAAGATAATTAAGAATAACTATAATTAAAAATGATTACAACAAATTGCTTTTCCCTCAACAGTGATGTGTGCCTGTAACATAAGTTACTTGATGAAGTAACCCTTTGGTAAGGCAGATAGGTTTAGCTTTGCAATTCTCACCCTGTTTCTGACAGTTCATAGATTTTTCAGGGGCTTTTTTTTTTTTTCCCAAATGATGAAAGCATTTTATGTACTGGGCTTCATACACCTATTTGATGCACAGTAATTATCACTGAAATTTCATCCTTCATCTCAGTATCTTCACGCTTTTTCATTCTTTTCCCTGAGACAAGATTAAAAGTAGCATATTTCTCAGGTTATGGAAACAAAATGACAAGAAAAGAACACAAATTCACACATTTATTTTCATTTTCAAAGAAAAATATTAATATTTGCTCATGACAAAAGCAAACCAAAATTTTAAGTAGAAAAAATCTTTTAGGATAAATTAAAGCAATTTCTGTTATGACTTCTTATACCTAAGAATAAGCTTGTTTGATTTTGTAGCTCTGTTTATATAAATCTCAAACTCTTCCATCCTGTGTTAAATTCCATAACGATTCTGATTCATGGGTCCTGATGTCTGTCCTCATGGAGCTGTACGTATTTAAAGTGCATGAGACTGGTTAAAGACAAATCTTTCTTCAGTGGTCATGACCAGAATTTCGATTTATGAGTGCCTCCTTTTGAAGACATAAATGGTCTGAAAAAAAAGAATAGTTTGTGTAGCTGGCTGTGACTAGCCCTTACTACTGCTCTTCAATTCTACCATGTTCTTGATAGCAAGGTGAGATCCTGCATGGTGGCTGGATGTAGCCAAACCAGGGTGCAGGCTCAGAAACCAGAAAGTTCTCTTGAGGTTCCTGTAGTATAGATGTAATCTACATCTTCTGTGATGTTCCACTGTCATCCTTCTTAATCATTTACTACGTCCTTGGGTTTTGGTCCCAAACATTTGACAGAAAAATTGTTAGCAACAGCTTCTGCGAGACACAGTTGCATTTCAGAATCCAAGTAGTTCTGGTTCAGCAGGTTTTGACTTTCCTAGAGAAAACTGAATTGCTGTTTGATTGATTATATATTAAACAATTTGTCTGTCTATCCATCATGTATCAGTTTAGATGGAATATTTTTAGTAACTCATTCAATACCTAAAGTTTTTAGGGATGCTACAGATTTGCACATGTTACAACTACCATGAGGTGCCTTGCAATAATTTCAGAAAGACTCCAAAGTAATTTTACAGCTGAGTAAACAAAGGCACGTTATTTGCTTATGCCTACTTAGCATTTTTGAGGCAAAATCAGAATGTTAAGATATTTTTATTTTCTTAATTGATAGAGCAAGAATAAAATCAAAGAGACAATTATTGCCCACCTTTCTTCTTGTTAAAGACAACATCCCTACATCATTGGCAGATCTCTTAAGAGAACTATTTTGGACTGCCATCTTCACTTGCTTTCAGATAAATCATATTTGTCATTTTGCAGAAGCTATCATTTGAAGATTGCTCCAGAACTTACCAGTGTTTTACTTGACATTAGTGATGCAGCCTGTTGAAAAGAGATTGATAGATGAATCATGAAAGGCACATGTTTGTAAACTGAGGCTGCCATGGTGGCATTCCTCTTGCCCTCAAGGTGATGGAGGTGCTGTGCAGTCTAAAAGGAAGCAGAACTGTGTAGAACTGCACTGTTTGATCACATGCTGGTCACTTAGATTAACAGAGTGAAGAGAATATGTAAGTGGGAAATGAATAAAACATTGCACTAATGTGAGGAAGAACCCAAATACTTCTCCAAACTTATGTTTTATTTACCACTCTAAGCAGTTTAGTGCTGTTCTGGCATGTAATATTTGATGGGTATTATGTTTTATAAAGTTTGCATTGATAAAATTATCTGTCTCTCATAGAGGGGAACCACATGATCTTCTTGCTTGAGAATAATATTACTCCATAAGGCTGATTACAGCTATGTTTGGAATTCATTTCATATTTAAATAGTGTGGGCCAAACTGAGCCCTGGTGCAAATCTGCTTGTGCCAATGGAACTCCACAAGAGGAATGTTTGACCCTATGGGTTAATGTAATGAAAAGATAATAGCATACTGTATGATCATATAAATTAAAGATGGGAAATACCAATTAGGTCAGCTAGTCCTTACCCGAGGGACCAATTTAGATTGTTCCCTATGCTCTACTCTTTGCATTGTTTTAAGAAACTTGTGCAATAAGACTCACATCTTGAGAGACTGTGCTGTAGTTCGTTGGATCTCAACTAAAAAATGCTTTCTGAAATGCAGCCCTTTTTTTTGTTTTTATTCTCAAGAATTAAGTCTCAATATCCTTGTCATAAGTTTTCTGTTTCACTGGAAGCAATATTATTTAGATTTTTCTATTGGCTTTTCACAAGATAACGCACATGTTTTCAATCTGCACTTACCTTAGATTCACTCACAAATAGAATGTAGGAGACTTTTTTCTTCTTGTTATTATTTTTAGGAGTGACTTGAATTGTTTAAGTATATAAGAACCAATCAAAATGTATTCTTATCCTCATAGATGAAACAGCCTCTAAGAAGAACTGATATTATTTCTGAGTTGTTGGGGGGGTTGTTTGGTTTTTTGGCTTTTTTTGTTGTTTGTTTGTTTTTGTTTGGTTTTGGTTTTGTTTCTTTGTTTGTTTGGTTGGTTGTTGTTTTTTTTTTACAAAGGCTGGAAATAGAGATACACAAGTAATTAGGAAAGGTTTTACTTTCATCCCAGATAAATCTAAGTAGTACTGAAGATTCCAGGCTTAGATGAGATAAAACCCAATTTCCAGATGTGTCTCCAATGTTGTACGCTTCTGGCTACAAAGCTAACACAGACGTTCAAGCTGTCATGTACAAGAATAGTGTCAGCCAGTGACTCAGGAAACAAAACTTGGTGCATAAGCAGTGCCATTATAACGATGAATGCTTTCTTACAGTGTGACTGGGTCATCACACAAACCTATTTGTCCTGAATTTGAGCTTTTGCTGAAAACAAGACTACATGGGGGTCAAGTAGTCTCCATTCTCTGAATAGAGCAAGTCTCCTTGCTTTTAATATGAGAGAGTGGTTTTGATCCAGTGTGTGCCAAATAGATTGAAGAGATGTTTAGAAATTGATTGGTAAAATTGTTTCTCATGCTGACAGTACTTTTTGTCTGAGACATACTTTAAAAATTTGCTTTGGACTACCTGGTCTTTCCCACAACATTCTATACTGCCAACAAATAAATTAACTCAGGGGGTTTTTTTTAGATTTTGGCAGGTTAAATGTTTGATCAGGTAGTATAGTGCTTATTAATGCCAATTGATAACAATTTGGGGGGCATTCATACAGCCTAACTTAGACACATAACTTTTAAATTGTTTTTTTTTTAGATTAGGAGCCTTAGATCACAAAAAAATCCTAGTACGGGCAACGTAATGTCAAAGAAAACTTCAGAAACCAATTTTTAAACTAACCTAAGTCATCTTTTGCTATGACTCTCTCCCAGAGGACTCCTTCTGCTTTTACTGGAAGGGCCTCAGGCCCTGTAAGATAGGTGTCTAGATATCATGAATAATTTCCTTATCTACATGTTTTTTTGAAATGGTGGAAGAAGGTGGTGAGTTATGTGTATTAAGTTCTTTAATAATAATGATAACAGTAACTACAGCAAAAGTTTCTTAAAAATTTAGACATCTATCTAAAAATATAATTGATTGAAAAAAACCTATAATGGAGGAAAGGGAGGTAAATACAAGGTAGGTCAAAAAATAGAAAAGAATAGTATCTGAAAAGAATCCAAGAGAAATCAGTTGGGGAAACTAGAAGAAATTAGAAGCACTGGAATATTGAGGTTAACAATATTTTTCTTTCAAGGCCCATAAAACCAGAAACAAAAGCAAATTAATACTACTAATTTTGTATTGCTTAGCAAGTATACAGTAAAAGTTTTCCTTGACTCATAACCTCTTTCTGAAGGGCCGTCACTACCCAAAAGCTCCTGTGGCCTTAGCTACATTGTCACTGAAAGTAGTAGAACTTTTTAAAATTTTAATTGAATTAACTGAAAGATGGGTTACAAATTAGAACCACTGTTAAGATGGCTGTCGGGCAAAATAACTGGCACCCAGTCAGATTGTTGCCTGCACAGAGTTTTGTTCAGGTGTGAATAGACCTAGTGCCATTGCCTGCATCCCCTGAACTCCAGGTCTGGCACCAGGAATGGCAACATAATGAGTGGCTGCCACAGTCTTCCCCCCATAACCCTTCCTGCCCCAGGACCTACCACTGTGGGTCCTTCTTTTCCCAATAGCAGCAGGGAGGTGTGGGTGGTGAGACACACAATTTCTTTTCGTAACCAGACAATTCCCTAAGAGGTTTTACAGTTGCTTTACAGACCTCCTTTTTTTTTTTTTTTTTTTCTTTATTTTTTTTTTTTTTTTTATGTTATATTTTTTTGTTTTTTTTTTTTTTTTTTGTCACCTGAGTGTCACAGAGGATGATGCTCAGCTTGTGATTCTGGCCAAGTTAATTTAATTTACGTAAGATGTATATGTTGAGAAGAGAAGTGAGAACATACAGTTTAAAAATGACTATCATAGCTTCAGGCAGAGTGCCAACATACTTAAATTATCTACCTTTTAGATCTACATTCATGAGAGATATAGGAGAAAATCAGAGGATGGCACTTTGCATACTACTTCACACATTCTAATAATACACCATAGACTCTTAGATTTGCACAAGGCATCTGCTGAGTTTCCATATCAAAAATTAATAAGAAGAATAAGATGTAACGAAACAAGGTAAAGAATAGAAATTCTGGAGATAAATCTTATTTGTAGTAGACCTCCTTGAATAGCTATGTTGAGTTTTAGTCAAGTCAATGGTAAAGTCCAAATACATAATCAAAAATAAATTCAGGCCAATCCTAAAATAAAAATGTTCCATTCTTCTTTAACATTCTGAAGAGCCAAAACAAATTATTTCAGTTCAAATTGAAGGTGTCATTCAGATTGAAACAAAAGTGTTTATTTAGCTTCTTGTCTTTCATTGACTTTGTCAAATCTTAGAAATATTTAAAATACAAAGATAGTAAATTTTTAAGGAAAACCAATTCTAGCTGACAATGGGAATGTTTATTTCATTTACTAGCTATCAGAACAAAAGACTTTCAACTTGATTTTCATGTTTTTTTTTTATTAAAGGTTGCCTGAAATTGCCACATTCTTCTTGACCCAAATAAGCATTTTTGATTTGTTTTATTTATTAATAACCTTTTCATCTATGAAATTTAGAAGGAAAAGTGACCAGTAAAGATCATGTATGTATTCAGTAGCCTGGATATGGCACACACGGAGAGTTCGTCAGAGCCAAGAAACTGGTCAGAGGGCTGGAGCACCTCCCCTATGAGGAAAGGCTGAAAGAGTTGGGGTTGTTCAGCCTGGAGAAGGCTCCAAGGAGACTTAATAGCAGCCTTCCAGTACCTGAAGGGGACCTACAGGAGAGATGGGGAAACACTCTTTATCAGGGAGTGTAGTGAGAGGACAAGGGGTAACGGGTATAAGCTGGAAGAAGGTAGATTTAGACTAGACATTAGGAAGAAATTTTTCACTCTGAGGGTGGTGAGACACCGGAACAGGTTGCCCTGGGAAGTTGTGGATGCCCCGTCCCTGGAGGTGTTCAAGACCGGGCTAGATGAGGCTTTGAGCAACCTGGTCTAGTGGAGGGTGTCCATGCCCATGGCAGGGGTGTTGGAACTTGATGATTTTAAGGTCCTTTCCAACCCTAGACATTCTGTGATTCTATGATATATATGTATAAGTATTTATTCCATGACTGTAAGGGCTTACTGATTATCAGTAAGCCTTGTGAAGGCTTGAAAACAAAAGGTATATTTTCAAAGAAAATCTTCTGTCTAATATCTATGTAAAAAGTAAATGAACACATATAAGCTTTATTATTATTCATATAGAATTGCAGGAAGTAGTCGTCAAGCAAAATAGTTGTTTCAGGATGGAGGACTTGTTTAAAGTTCAAAATAAATGGCTGTAGGTATTGATGTTACGCAGCCATGGTTTTGTGTCATGCCTACATGCTTCACTTATGCCTTATAAAATTCTTTGAAATTTTAATACTCTTGAAAGATGCTAGAACAAATTTTCTTGTCTTCAGCCATAAACTATGCCATATGGAATGGTACCAAGTCCTTTCAACTCAACCAATTAACAATGTCATAGGGGACCATCTCTAAGGAAGACAAATTTACCAGACAGTCCCTGGTTAGCAGATCTACAAAGGCAGTTGATAGATAATTGAGTTTGAGCCAAATTTTTGCAAAGAGATACTTTTCTCATATGAACTACTCAAAAGTTCATAGTGCCTTTAACATGGGAAACTTGACAGTTGTTTATGGCAAGGACTTCCAAAAGTTGGTAACCCAAGACTAACTGGTGCTAGATTCCTAGTGTGGAGAAGACTGATTTCCCGAGCTGTAGAGTTCTCATTCTCAGTTTGCTCTGTCAGTTTTCTTTGCCTTCCTCTGCAGAACCTGTTTCTTTGTGTTGGCATACTACAGCTTAATGCATAAAAATCTAAACATTTATTTTGAACTTATTTTCAGTAGATTACTGCAACTTTGTTTGATCTGACCTTTGTCTTAATTTTTCATCTTTCACTTACATATGGTGTGCTTTCTTTTTACCCCATCTTTAATTTTTATGTTAATATATGTCTCATATTTCCTTAGGCTCTAAGCCTGCTGATTTTTGCACATGATCATATTACTGCTCAAGTGAAAAAAAAAACAAACAAACAAACCTGTAAGAAAGCTCAGAGACAAGAGCTGAGGAAAAGGCTGATTTCTTGCTTTTCTTTAGTTGCTACAGACCTTGGTTATTGAGAAAAACTTCCTTGTATACAAAAGCACAAGGGGGCAGCATTACATTAAAATAAATTGTTGCACACTGTGTGTGTGTGTGTGTGTGTGTGTGTGTGTGTGTACTGAAGAATAATCAGCTAGGTAATGCTAAGGTTGCAGAAAAAAATGTTATTTGAATTTGTTCAGACTGCCTTATTAGTTTACTTATCCTGATGGCAATCATAGGTTAGAGGAAAAAGCCTCTGAGGCCATGGGGAGTTTTATTTACTTTCTGTTGTGTGGCAGATCCTTCATACCTCTTCCTTTCCCCGCTTTTCCCTGTCAATAAATATTTATTTGTTTTTTAAGGACAAGCATAGTTTTTCAGAAGACTGTCTTTCATGACTAGTTGGCATGAAAAACAACTCTTTGCTCCCTCATTGGTACAGTACAGTGAATGTACGCTGTAGAGGATTTCTGCCAACCTTTGAAACTTTCAAAATTGACCACCAAGGACCCATTTGGAAAAGACCAGTTGAAATGGCCTGTTCTGTTGTGGCAACATTTATGTCAATGCAGTGAACAGACAGGCAGCTGGCTTCATGCAGAATTCTTAAAAACTCATTTTCGGATAGAAATTGTTTGCTGTAGAAGCTTGACTTCAAGAAGCACGAATGTTCTTTGCAAGAATCTGCTCATGTCCAAAGTGTTCTGTATAATTTTCCTGTAATTTATTACAAATTGTTATTTTCCCAATTTTGAGTAATTAAAATCCCCAGTGTCTTTTTGTATGGAATTAATCCTCTGAGCCACTTTCTGAATTCTGCTACTATAGATTTGTCACTCTCAGCTTAAATTGACCGCAAGGTCTGACATATTTTTGCTGGGTTGGGTCATTTTGATGCTATGCCCAAAGGATGTAATCCATTAATTTTTTTCCAGGAAGTGTAGTGACAAGGATTGCTAACAGAAATGGCTCTATAATGATTCACAAACTCTGAAATATGAAAATGCATTGGCTGTATTTTGTATTTTTTAACTCTATGTAGCTTTAGAAAAGAGCAGTTATACATTTAGTGACACATCCTATTGCCACTTGAAAGAATAGTATCAATGACTAGGGAAGGGTGACAGGATTTCATTACAAAGACCTAACTCCAGCCATTCTTTTTTGCTTCTTCTTTAGGGATGCAAATAGTTTGCATATTATTTGACATTACCTGTTTTATGTACTCTAGAGAGCATTCTGTGAATCCACTTATGTGAATTACTGTTTCCACCTGTGTTAACATATCCAGACTTCTTTCTCACAGTCTTTCATACAATTTTCTTCTAAAGAGTTAAAGAGTCTTCCAGGGCCTGACTATGGAGGGGCTGAGACCCTGCAACAGAGTCAAAGAGCTTGATGGGTTTCACTGCTTCCTGGGGCTGTCTCTGAAGGTAAACAGAAGTTAATGCACAGCATAGGTATTTGCACCTGTTTTAACTAATATTTTGCTAAGGTGAAATGTAAAAAAGTGGTGCCTGGCTGTTGGCCAAGTAAGTAACCAGTAATGCCATTAATCTTTGACAGTGGTCAGTCCTCCATCTAAGAAATCGACTGCTGTTTCCTTTCCACACAAAAAAGGCCTGAGTAGTTTATAAAATGTGGGTTTCAGGACTGAACCACATAAAATTGAAATGTTGGTAATAAATTTTTTTAAAAGTGATTTTTTTTTCCTCTTAGTACACTCAAAACCTAAAATGATGAAAGAGGACCCTGTTTTAAGAAGGAAAATTTATAATAGCAACTTCAAGATAAAAAATATTTGAGATATATTTATAGGGTCTTTTGTTGCCTTTTTGTTTTGGAGTAAAAAATCACTAGGTCAGGTCACTCAGTTTGAATTCTGCCCCCCATGTTTCTATTAAAAGTAATCCAAAGATGAACTTTGGGCTAAGAATTGGTTACTTTTGTAACCAATTGGTTATTTTTATAGTATTGGAATACTATAAAAACTTGTCCTTTTCTTCCAACAAAATTGTATCTTTGTATTTCACTCAGCTGTGTTTTGGCCTGGTACTATGTTACGTCTAGTCTTATTTATATGGAGTCTTTTTCTGTGATTCTTGTGCTTGGCACCTGTGAGAGCCCTTCTCAGGTCTTTTTTATTTTTCTCCCAACATGTAAAATGCCATCTTCCCACAGTTTTGGAAACCTAGTTATATTATTGTAGCTGTCTGTTCTTCATCAAAAAACTGTAAGGAAGATGTTTCGGAGAATTCTTCTCTTTCTACAAAAAAAACCCCAAAAATAAAAAACATTGCAGTTGATATCATTTGCCCCTGATTTTTAAGAGTCAATATGTGCTGGGGTTGTCTGAGTTTTTTAGTCATATTAGATCATCACAGAGATACACATACCAATCATGTCTTTTGGGGAAAAAGCATATTTGCCAATCATATCTGCTTCTGTAAGAGCTCCGGTATCTTCTATCTGGAGGTTTGAACAGGAGCTTTATTTCTGTCTTTCTGTCTCCCGTCTCCCCAAAAATGCTTTTTCTGATATGAAGCAGTTTATCAATTTAATGACATGAGTCAGCACACACTTTGTGTCATACTGCTTCTAGAGCAGACTCATCATTGATGAAATGCCCAGGACTTGCCTGTCCTTTCCATAGTAACTTCCTATTGAAATACAGCTCTAGTTCCTTGTCCCAATAACTTCCATTTGCCCCAGGACTTCTGTTAGCTAAAGTGCCTTAAGTACCTTTGGGTACTTTAGAGATCACGTTCCTATAAAGATAATCTTTCTCTCCATATAGCTCTCATTTTAACAGACATAATTCCTTGCAGTCCAAAAACTACCTCTAGTGTCATTCAGATTGGTAACTTCATATGTTATTTGTAGGTATTTCCACAAAGTATGAAGAACTGGTAAGTAACAGTTGCAGAGAGAATTATAGCAAAAGGACTAGCAAAAGGACTTATAATCATTTTTTAAGTTTCGTTTGATTATTCATGATTTTTTTTTTTTATAATCATTCATTTTGATTTTTTGTCCACGCAGTTTTGTTATGTCTGATCCAGGTAAAGGGGTGTTCTTTCTACATCAGAGTAGTCTTCTTCCCATTCTGAGCCATTAACTGAGGTCAATAAGTAGGGTTAAGGAGTTAGCTTAAGATTTAGGACACCGTATCTATAGAATAAGTCTCATACCAACTATTGGAAGTCCTTTGGCTGTACATATGGAACAAAGCTAGACAGCTGTAAGTAAGGAGGTGTCCATGTGTTCAGTTTTGCTATCTAAAAGAATTTTGATTCTTTCACATTATTGGGGACCAGATATCAACTTTCCTCTGGGACACTTTAATGTACAGTAAGTTTGGGATTTTCTGAAGGGCTGTGTTGGACTACATTACTTCTACCTCTAAAAATGAACTTGACATTGAAGTTTAATTCACAATTTGTTTCTTTGGCTTAGCTCTTCCTTCCACACAAATGAAATATGCTTAATAATGCATTTTGAAAACTCTACAGCCAGTATCACCTGTCCCCTGTTTATTGATCAATTTATATCTCTCATAGGCTCAAGGAAAACAGGATGGCACTTCCCACTGTCTAGACTCTGAAAATACTGCAATATGAAGGTGAAGAAGCTCATAAAAATCTTTAAAATAGGGTGGCTAAATAGTGAGTGAATCATGCAAATGTGAAAAATAATGTATCTTTCTTCATCCTGTTCATCCTGAAGGTCCTTCAGCTTCAATGTGCTCCATCTTCTCTGTGTCTATCATTGCAATATAAACCTTTCATAATATGCATTCTCATAAATGTGAATACACAAAACCAAAAAAGCCTCCTCCTTCTCAAGACCCCCTGAATTGTTGAGAACTTTCAAGTTATCACCGTAGGAGGTAGTGAGCAGGCAGAGCTTTGCTGGTTTCTGCACCTGCAATGCCAGGGGCAAAGCTCTGGCTCAGAGAGGCTCCCTCCCTCTGGCCCTGGAGCTGTCATGCTCTCCACCTCCGGAGTGGGCCGAGCACTCAGGCCAAATGCCTCACTCAGATATAACTTCCTGTTCATTTTTGTTACCAGGCTGGTTGTCTGCTTTGCCCTCATTTTCCCTCTTTGTCAAATAAGACACTGCTATCCTGCTTTGTGACAAAACCTAAAATGCATGTGCTTGCTTGCTGGCAGTGGCTGAGAGAGCTAACATTGCTTTCCCTGGCACACTCCCTGCAGCCTAGGTGCACCGTAAGTGGGGCTGGAGCCAGATGCTCTTTGACAAATTCCAGATAATTTATCAAGACTGCTGGGAAAGCATCACTGCATGGTGCACTATAATACATTTGTTTCTTAATATCCATGTTATACATAAAATTAACATGTTTTGATAAATCAGGAAACATATTTTTTCTTTGATTTTCCTTTTGCAAGTGGCATAACATAGCATATTGTATTTTTAGTCCAAAGACTCCTTAATCCTTACATGTGTTTTGCAAGCAGCTTTTCTAATTTATTGTATTTTTATGGAGAAAAGTTATCATAAATTGACTTACTCTCTAAGTAAAAAAAAAAAGGAGAACTATTTGAACTATTTGGTGTTCAGTAAGGGTGGTGATGTAAAGGAAAAGTAAATAGCGTTTGGCTTATGCCTGTCACTGAGAAGAGAGCTAAAGAAGTGATCTATTTTTCAAAGGTGGTGCCCTTTGCAAATTCAATTGACTGTGGGCTACATATCGAGGTACTTATGTGAGATAAATTTTTAACATGCAAATCTAGAAGTGAATTTTTTTTTTTTTAGGCATAGGTCCCTTTTTTTTCCCCCAGATTTCTCCCTTTTAAAATTTTTACTTCCTTTCTCAGTTGTTTTGCCGAACTTAACCAGATCTTAAAATCTTAATGTAATATTTTTTACACTGTTTTTTCTTTTCAGATTAATGACTACACTGGCTAGATAAATTCCTTGGGTTATTTCAGCTTCTGTAAAGGAAGCACAAGTGTTCGGAAAAAATGGATAATACTGCTCTGTATTACACTAATTTCATTCAATATTCTAAGTAATAGAAAAGGCTGATCTTCTAATTAATGGAGAAAGGTTCATTTGTATAAACTTACATGTTCCTTACAGGTTTTAACAGGAGACAGTGGGTTTTTCTTTAAACATGTAGCATCAGCTGACTTCTCATCACAAATCCAAAACACAGCCTCATACTAGCTACTATGAAGAAAGTTAACTCTGTCCCAGCCAAAACTTGGACAGTGTATTATTCAACTCTACGAAGCAAGTTTCTGATCTAGAAAGTCATTGTGGTTCAAACATGTACAAAATATTTCCTTAGTAATCTAGGAAAGACCTTTGGCCCAGGCTGATTGAGCTGACCGCCTTTGCTAGAACTATTCATTGAAACACAGGGTGTGGGGAATCAGGGAATCTTCTTTTCTGACTCCAGATCCAAGAGTGGTGACATGGTTAAGGGCTTGTGAGTTCAGAATTAAGACCCCTCTTCACCAGCACTTTTAGACTGTAAACTTGGGCAAGGCACTGAACCTCTTTGTGCTTCGTTTTCCCATATGTAATAATGGATAACCTTTCCTTCAGAGGGATGACATAAAATGTTTCATGAAGGTGAGATGGTTCTCTAAGACATTCTGATACTACAGAAATAGATGTTCTAAAGTAAAGAAAAATAATGTTTTACTTGAACTGAAGAGGGAAGGAGAGAAGGGAACATGGATAAGGAAGGCAGACATCCGATTTATCATAAGAACACAGAAAGCTCTCAATATGTTCGATGAGAATAACTAAGAGGAGGAAAGATCTCTCCCTTCTCCCTTCCCTGAAATCTGCATGGCCTATGCACAGGATATTAGTCTCTTTCTCCTTTCTAAGTTTAAGAAGAATACTCTGTACTTTCTTCGAAAGGGAATATCTCCTATTCCTCTGCATTCCCCTCTCTTTGGTCACAGACTTATTCCATTAGTGGAAAACATTTTCAGGAAGTTGATGTTTCTCAAGTGTGTCAGTCCCCTGCACCAGACCCTTAAAAGCAAGGAATTACCAGATTCAGAGACACCTCTTTAGCCTCCGCTCACACCCAAACAGCATGTCTCTATTGACAGTGACAGATACTGCATCTTAATAGGAAACTTACTTCAGTCTCCAGCAGAGAAGGAAGCACTCTACTCATTAATCTCCCTCATAGTATAGTATGAACCCTTATTTACAGCCTCAGCAACATTAGAAAGCGTTCTGTGTTGACATATGCACACAGGTTAGGCATGTCAGACAGTATGAGCTGATGTTTTAATGAAGGGTTCACCTCCTCCCCGTCAGAGAGAAGTGCTGTCTTCTCTACTGCTCACCATCTGTAAAGTAGGGTCCCAATGGAATTCCTCATCAATCCAAACCCATACTTCTAAAACAAAATATGAAGGTGTTTTGGTAAAAGGCTTCAATCAGCCAGGCCTCAATGGTAAAATCCAAGTCTACTTGCAGAAAAAGGTCTTTTTTCTACAGTGAAGGGCAAGACGTGAAAACGTGGAAAAAGAATAGATGTCTATCCAAAGTGTCCTATATTTCTGTGGTATTTAGATATATGATCTGTGTTTGGGCCCTTCCACTTATCTTCAATGGGAAGTGTTGTTTTGCACCACTCACCAAGAAAGAAAAAAAAATTACTTAAAATAATTTCATAAGATTTGTCTGCTGTCTAATGAAAATCTGATCCAGGCAAAAAACAGTGCCAAGTCTTGAATGTTCTGCAATTGAAAGGCTAAACTTTGAAACCATTATGTGTGAGATGTACTCAGAAAATTGGATAAACAAATAGCTTTGTGTTTTTACTATCTACATTTCAGATTATGTAAGGCTAGAAAATACATAGGTGTTAGTTGCAAGCTTATAATATGCTAAAAATATAATACTGTCAATACTACAAAAGGGCCTATTTGTTTTGAGCTAGTTATCTATACTAAGGATTAGGAATTAGTTATTTTGGTAGAGCTTAAATAAAATTGAGTGATGCTCTGGAAAAGTAATTTTTAATTTAAAAACAAATATTGATTACAGTATTAGAGGGACACTACACTAGAAATATGGTGCCGGCACTTGAAATCAAAGGAGCAGTGTGGCTGGTGCATGAGACTTGGACAGAGCTTATCTGGAGCTAGATTTTTTTTTCTGGCCTTTACTGATAGTAACTTTCTGCCTGTCTCTAAGAATTTCTCTGTGCTTCTCCCTCCTGTCTGAGCTCCACAGTCCCAGGAATAGAGACTGCCTGTGCTTACTTTTCAGTACAGAGCCATTGACAAAGGAATCTCAGGTTTGATGGGGTCTTGTTTGCTATGGCGCCTCTAGGAGCATGTCTATGCAAATGTGCTGACTCAGGTTATATTAATACTTTCACAGTACCTCTCTAACATGGTTTTCCTGCTATACCTTCCTAGAGATCATCAAGACTGGTGAGTTTGGAGGGTGAGGCAAAGACCTTTGGTCTGTCTGAATGCCACTGCGTAAAAGCACCTGGAGGTATTCTGCACCTGAAGGAGAAATGGATGAGATATACTTCAGAGAGTTTTACCAGTGAGTGGTTGGCCAAACAGCAATTTTCTGTCTATGTTCTCACATTAACTACAGGAACTACAAAGGACATCTGAGTTGCTTGCTTCCCCCCATATTGTGTCCTACCTTGCCAATAGTACGGACTAGCTAAGCTCTTCTAAGAATAAATAGTACTCGTTTCTTTTCCAGGATGGGGACAGACCCATGTGAAATTGGGAAGTAATCTGTGTGTCAGGTTTACATTTAGGGGTGTATATACTGAACCCATGACTTTTGGCCCTGTTATGTTTCATGTTAACCCATTTAATTTAATCTAGACAGGTCTCTGTCTCCTTCTGTGAAATCCACTTGACCCTTCCTTGCTCACCTATATAAATTCCAGTATAGATTTTTTGAGGGATATAATCTGAAATGTTTTATTCATGGTACAAAATCATACATAAGTATCACAGTGTCTGATCCTTTGAATAATGATTGCTTGAAAACATGCTTTTTATCTGATCAAATGCTTAGCAACACCCTATTGGCTATGGGTCATGGACCATTAGCCACTAGGTAAGGGACATCCCTTAAAATGTCAGGATAGTTACCTTAACTTCAAATTTATCTCAAATATTCTCTAATGTTTCTGTAACTGCATTAGGGTTACCTGCTGTGCTTAGCAGCATTGATCTATATTGTTCTGATAGCTTTCATGGAATAAAACCAAGATTTATCAGTAGTCTTAATTAACAAGCAGTAACAAACTGATTCAATGGCATGTCAGTTTACCACATTTGCTTGTATGTCCCTGTAATTTTTCTGAAAATATTCACTACAATTAGATTTATGAAAGTAAATTCCAAAGAATGCGTCTAGCAAAAGGTCTGGAGGAGAAGCTGGGTTTTCAGATGAGCCAAGCATTCCTTGCGTAACGGGCATAAAACACCCACAAGGTGTTGCTGCCGTGGCCCCTCTTGCAGACAGAGGCTGTTCTGAATTCGGTTCCTTTGCCTTCACCACAAGTGCAGATGGTAGCGAGTGGTATCAGCCGCTTTACTTTGCAGAGAAGGATTAATCAGATGTGAAAGTCACAGAGAATGGTATAATCGGTATTTAACAAGACTTGGATATTAGTGAGAAAAACAACACGCTTCTTTCATGGTTTGCTCTTTAGCTGTAATTTTCCAAGGACTTTTAAAAAAATTGTACATTACTAGCTTCCTTTTCCGAGTGTCAAAAAGAAAGTGAGATGTGTACATCTATTCTGATAACATTACAATGATTTAAAGATACTGAAAAGAACAGACATCCCCAAATGGGCTGTGCACATTGCCAATAAGTCTTCCTTCCAAGGACCCTATGGCAATGAATAAGCTCTCAGCACAATGAGGAATAGGAGAGAGGAATAATGCAGTACAGGCACAATGCTGTGCAGTTTGGGCACGATGATAGTCCTTGGGACACCACAGGGAGGGACCTATAAAATATTTTGTGTTTTTGAAGGCATTGAAGACATTCAAGCTAGCTTCAAAGACATGCCAATAGTCATGTAAATAAACAGATAAACTTCTTTACTTGGTTTCTTAGATGGATTTTGCAAACTGCTCTTGAGACCTTTACTGACAGGGTCCCTTTGCCTTCAGTGCCAGACAGTACATTATACTATGAAACTAGCTGATAGCTCATTTAGCTGAATGCACACAGCATTTGGAGTGTTGAGGTACACTTTCAGAAGCCTATTGTGCTCTTTGAGTAATCCTGAAGGGTACCCTCCAACCCTGATAGCAGTCCTACCCTGCTCTTGGGGCAAAACACCATATTCTCTGCTACCCTTAGCCCACAGGTCTTGTCGTCTACATCCAGGGGCCTGGAGGGTGGTTGAAAAGACTTATCTAAGGTGATGCAGACCCTTGTGGAAGAGTTGGATGCAAACCCTAAGCCCCTTGACATCTGGACTATGCCTTCCTCAAAGCTGTCCCTGGAGAAGACAACAGCTATGTTAAGTGTGTTTGCCTAGTTAATCTCTGTTAAAAGTAGTACTGAAAGAAAGGTAAAAACAGTGACTACAGTGAGCCAACCAGGTTATGAAAAATATACTCCCAAAATCCTGTTTAACTGTTAAAATGCCCAGTCTTGATTAAGCTATTTTCTTTGCCACGCTCCCCTCACAAAACTAGTTTCCTGTGACTTCTGCCCCCTTACTTCTGTTTTTTGAGAAATCATATTATATTAACTAGTACAATATTAGGCTTCTACTATGGGATGTGAGCTTTTTTTATTTGTTGCATAATAATTAGCCCGCCATTGCAGTTTCTCAGCACTCCCAGGGACAGAATATCCGTCCTTCACTGTTTTAGTTCTATAAATGCACATACACATGCTCTTTCAGAGATACACAGACACACATTCACACACATAAAAAAACATGCCTTCATTTACTGGTTCACTCCAAAGGACGATGCGTTTGTGTGTTCTGGTTTTATAATTTTCATCTTCTGGTGTTGGTAGGAAATGGAGGGTGAACAAGAGTGGACACGAGCAGACCATTTGGCATCCTCCCTAGCACCCAGTATGCGAGCTCCCGAATCTGCTGTTAAATGCTGCAGAAACTTCAGAAGAGAGAACTGGATCTGCCACCTCAGACCCATCACAGGATTTGTAAAACAAACCTTAGTACCTAGCAGAAGTATTTCGATACTGACAGCTTGTCTCTAGTCAGCATCTTACAGCAAAGAATTATGACGTCTTATGATTATTTTTTATTTACATACACATCAAACTGACAAAATGAGGTTTATGCTTTCTACACTTTCTAGTTTCCAGCTGACTATCATTTTCTTTTAAGATTAAATAAGTAATTTATTGAACTGTAGCATCAAGTATTTATTAGGAAATTGCTGGGTAATTTTAACTGTATCTTTTTTTAAAACATAAATCTGCATCCAAGGCCTCCAGTAACTTTGTGCGACTCTGCACCATTAATTTCTTCCAGAGTGACATTCTGATATGAGCTGAACAGATGGAATTGCAGGATTGTTCTAGCAAATTTATCATAAAAAATGCATCCGACACCTGTGTAATTTGCCTAATCATTTTCCTAATAAGCTCCCACCATTAATTATGCACGATTTCCACAATGCAATCAAGATAAAAGTAAATCTGATGACTTAATACCCTTCAAAATAATTGGTTCACCCAACACAAGGCCTCCTTTGCTTTCCATAGCCATTCCAGTTAATTAGGAAAAGGGTGCACCCTGTAGGAGTCAGCAGAATGGAGGCTGATCGCATGGTGGGAGGCAGGCCTGCTGTTTTTTTGGGCAGGAGTCAAGGATATTAACTCATGAAAGAGAGGAACGGGCTCCCCCCCTCCCCTAGTTGTCTCTCTACCCCCCTGCCCACCCCACCCAGCAGCAAACAGATGCGATTAGTGTTCTTCAGCCATCAGAAAACTGACTGCAGGACTCCGAGGGTCTAATGAGAATCAACTTTTCGGGGCTGCTGTCTTGCGGTGCAGCCCACCTGTCACATCATTAGGTGCAGCATGTGCCTGGAATTCACTTTGCTAAATGAGATTTACAGGCCCCAGTGAAACCCATCCTGCAGCATTCCTGCTTCAATTAGCTAAAGATTAATTGTCTGAGAAAGGGAATGAAAGTTTTACTTCAACTGACCTGAAAAAGGAGGGGGTGGGAGGATGGGGGGAGGGAGCAGAAAGTATGGCTCAGGTATTCCACATAGGCCTCAGGCAGTGTGGAAAAACGTGATAATTTAAAGGTACTGCAAATTTCCTACACCTCGTCTGGATGAGTGAAATTAACTAGCACTAAAAGCTGTCAAATTAAAGGTTGACTTCCAGATATTAGCACCTTAAATGTCACCGAGTATTCTTCGTCTCTCCCCTCCCCATCCTCCCTCCTTTCTCTGCCTCAGCCTCTCTCCCCTCTCTCCCCCCCCCACCCTCCTCCCCCCCT
>VZTO01000008.1:83465-98111 GCA_013400615.1 Syrrhaptes paradoxus
AAAACTTCTTTACAGTGAGGGTGACAGAGCACTGGAACAGGCTGCCCAGAGAGGTTGTGGAGTCTCCTTCTCTGGAGACATTCAAAGCCCGCCTGGATGCGTTCCTGTGTGATCTGATCTAGGTGTTCCTGCTCCGGCAGGGGGATTGGACTAGATGATCTTTCAAGGTCCCTTCCAATCCCTAACATTCTGTGATTCTGTGATACATTCTGTAATTCTGTTTCTGCAAAGATTTACACTTCTGATATTTTTATTTTATGTTCAAACTGTACAAAAGAACATAACTGTTCTCTGTTCAGTGTGGCTGGGCTGGAGGCTGAGAGCTTGGGACTTTTGACTTTAGGAGCTGGCTAGGTTTCTGAGGAGTTGGAGGGGATTGCTGGCAGTAAACCAAGCAGTGTCCAGTTAGAAACCAACTGATAGGAAGATTTCAAAACCTAAGTCCTGTTATGATTCTGCAATCCTGACTGATTTTTGGCAGAAACTTATTAAATCTATCTTTGCCCACAGGCATGTTTTGATGTCAAGAATTAAAACTTTTTTTTTCATTTGCTTGTCTTTATATTTAGGTTTATATAAGTACCAGTACTGTACATATTAGTTAGCATCAAAACCTGGCTACCAAGTTCACAGTAGTGGAGCAATGCACATCTTACTGTATTTTTAGATCTTTTTTAAACTATGGGATTTTATGAACTATTCATTTTGACTTTCCTGTTTCTTATTCATGACTCTCCTCATATAAAATGTCATATATATCACAGAGTGTTGTTTCTGCTTTCTTGTCCATTTTTTCTAATTTAATTGAAAATTTATCCTCTAACAGTCATAGTGTGCTAATGTGTGCTTTATGGAAATAAACTTTGAAGCCAGAAGAGTATTGTACTTATTGTGCTTTCATCTCTTAGCTTAGGGATTAAAGTCCAAACCATAATGACATGCAGGTTTGGGGTGACCACTTTCTCTGTCCATATATAGACTGAACTCCAGAAAGGAGGACTTAGAACAGAAGAAGCACAGCCACACAGAAACAGTGTTTAATTCTTCTCTCTGTGTTCTAAATTCCCCACAAATAGACATTATCTTGGGTTTTTCTGGTCAGTTTTACACATGGTCCATAAGGGGGTGCCCTGGATGACTAACAACATCCTTGTGTAGGTTATAGACGGTATAGATGGTTTTACCACGGATTTACCTCCACAATGCATAATCACGGCATGCTTGTTACTTATCTCCCTATTTCAGAAAAGCTAAACATCTTAGTGGGATGGGCTTTGGTCCCCTGAAGAACTTGAATTAAAGACTATGTAACTCTTTCAATACTAGTAAGTTTGTGGTCTTAATTTAACAGCAGTACCTATGCTGTGTTTTTTTCACACACTGTATTCTGCTCAGTCAAGCACTGTCCAAAACAGTTAAACCAGAAGATAAATGCAATGTAAACATTCATTTTTAGTTCTTATGGTTAATGTGATTGATTTGTGAAAGGATGAAATTATATTGTAAAGTTAATCATTAGAGAAAATAAATGCCTGAAGGATCTAAGCTGAATATATTGGGATTTTCTTTTCACTGAGTCGATATAGATTGACAAGCCATATTTTCCATTCAAAGAGATGTTAAACATGTTTACACATTTCATGAAAGACTCTGAAGACAACATCACTTTAACAATGTTTTCTGTCAAAGGCTACAATAATAACCTGATTTCTGCTCTCAGTCATGCTGGAGTAACTGTCAGAAATGGTATAGCACCTTGGTTAAATATAGTAGAATTTGGCCCAACCATCTCTTAATGCTGCAGAAAGTACAGTTTGTTTTTTTGGGGGTTTTGTTTTTGTTTTTAATCCTGCAGGTAGAGGTGACCGGGAGGTGAAGCAGACACATTGTTCAGAGCTGTCGTCTCTTCTTATAGCTTGTCCAGTAGGGCACACTCTGACATGAACAAGTCACTACCTTGAGTGGAAACATCACAGTGAAAGGTGTTAATGGTTTTGGCACAACATCAGGTTATAGCAGATGCCATTGAACCTCTGTGGTGTTGATGAGAGTCCTTGTGACATGGTAATGTTTCCTTTTTTTGCTAAAACATGGTGGATCCTTGCGGAAATGCAAAGTGCCCCTGTGAGTGGGGGAGATGGATTCTGCCCCACTCAGTCCATGCTTTGCATTGTGCACTGTGTGCTTTGCACAGCTGTTGATCTAGGTAACTTGTCTCATCCCTCGTGTCCCTCAAATAATAGAAAACTGTGTGGCCCTTACCTTGTATAGCTAAAATATTCCTTTATAAGATACCCCTAGGTCTTTTGTGGGTATTTTGCCTTTAAAAACAAAACAAAACAAAACCAAGCAAAGCAAAACAAAACAAAACAACTAAAATCTTATATATTCAAGCTCCTTACTTAAATATTAGGAGAAAATTTGAGTTAGAAGTTCAAGTTTTAGAAGTCCAGAATTGTCATGGTTAATGTTTTATTAGCTGTCCATGGGAGGTAATCACTCACGTGGGACCTTATATTTTGTTAACAGATGTTAAGAAGCTATATTTGCTTGCTGGAGCTAACCCGGTAATCCGCTGGTAGTCCACAAGTTAAGACTATGTATGACTTTGAGGACACCTTACTTCTGTTTGACTTTGATGTGACTGAAGATTTGAAGCTTTCAGGAGTCATTATGGAATCATAAACTATTTGTCAAATACTGAATGGTAATAACATGCAATTTTTCTTAGCACTCTTGTGAGATATGCTGTATAGTGTGACAAGCAGTGTATTATAAATTCCTTTCATGCACTTATCCTGGATCGTACAATATCCAACACATGTAATCTAAGACTGTCTCTGTATTTGATGATGAAAAGCTCAATGTAAGCTGGCAGTGTGTGCTTGCAGCCCAGAAAGCCAGCTATGTCCTGGGCTGCATGAAAAGAAGCATTAGCAGCAGGTTGAAGGAGGTGATTGTCACCCTCTACTCTGCTCTCGTGAGACCCCACCTGGAGTACTGTGTTCAGCTGTGGTGCCTCCAACATAACAATGACATGGACCTGTTGGCTCCATGGAGTCCAGACGAGAGCCATGAAGATGGTCAGAGGGCTGGAGCACCTCCCCTATGAGGAGAATTGGGGTTCAGCCTGGAGAAAAGAAGGCTCTGAGGAGACATTATAAAAGCCTTCCAGTACCTGAAGGGGGCTTATAGGAGAGATGGGAAGGCACTCTTTATCGAGGAGTGTAGTGACAGGACAAGAAGTAAGGGTTATAAACTGAAAGAAGGCAAATTTAGATTAGATAGTAGGAGGAAGTTTTTCACTGTGAGGGTGGTGAGACGCTGAAACAGGTTGCCCAGGGAAGTTGTGGCTGCCCCATCCCTGGAGGTGTTCAAGGCCAGGCTGGATGAGGCTTTGAGCAACCTGGTCTAGTGGGAGATGTCCCTGCCCATGGCAGGGGGGTTGGAACTCTTTTAGGTCCTTTCCAACCAATCTTTAAGGTCCTTTCCAACCCAAACCATTCTATGATTCTATGATTTTATATTACACTAATTCGGTACAGCCCATAGTTTAAGTTTCAGTAAGCAGAATTTGAGAACTAGGAACTAGTTCCAGCTCTGGCACTAACTTTTTATGTCAACTTCATCTCTGTTTCTTTCTTCCACATGGAACATCAAGACAGTGTTTCTTTTCTACTTAGAAGTGTGATGTAAGGATGAATTAATTATTTGGAAAGTCCTCTGAGATTACTTAGTATCAAAAAATGCAAATTATTAATATTTGATTATTGAATTCTAATATTATAGTTAGTGACAGCAATAGACTGTATCCTAAACCAAACAAATGGGAGAGACTTATTTAAAAATGCATGGACAATTTTAACTTCCAATTTTTCTGAAATTATAATAAAACTGTTCTCATTTATATCATCTCAGGTCTTTGATGTTTCCTGGGGTGTTACCTGTTTTAAGTAACGGGAATTTTTTTGTTTATTGTGCTTACTTTTGTTGCATGTTCTGCAGTTTCCGGTTTTGAACAGAAACAACTACCATGTTAGAGAGAATGATAATTTTCTACACAGGCGTTGCTAAGGTTTTGTTATTGTTCTTTTTGCTGCCTGTGTAACCATTAGAAGAAAAAAAAGGAAAAAGAACTCAAAACATCTCTGTTGAGTTTTGAGTAATTAAATGAAGTTGGTAATACTTTGGCACTAGGGATTATTTGCTTGTGTGCTTCAGGGGCAAGTTTGAATATGGAGAAAAACTTTATTGGTGATAGATCCAATTTGCTTAAAAGAAGGCACTATATCTGACAAGAACCATTTCTTCAGGCACTCTGCATTTACTGCCAGGTAAATACAGCTGTCTGGAATAGCTCCATCTGGTGAGTCACAGCATACAGTAAAGCCCACCTCTCCACTTACTCTTGTTCTTTGACGCTAATCTGGATCTGCAGAGAAGTCACCTCGTGCTTTTGTTACACGGAGATCTTATCCTAAAAATGTGAAGACTCCCCTGAACCGATGTAAAGGTTTCTGTTGCTAAAGCTTTTCTTTTTTTTAATCTATTCTGCTTTCTCAAGCAGGAAAAAAACAAAGCAAAACAGAGATGTTTTCCTTATTGTATTCCCAGACCAGAACAAATCGGAAATGTCAATATCTTGAAATATGTAATCTGACCTTTGAGACCCCACAGCTTCTCTATAGGCAGCACTTCTAAGTGCTGATACCACCCTGACCAATGAAGATGTTTATTGGTTTCGATTTGTCAATGTTTAATTATGCACCATTACAGAAATATATGATGTCAATGAAAAACAGGAATGTATGAATAAAAAATCCTTTGCACTAGAAGAACAGCATGCAGAACAAAGCTCTTAGCTCTAGCTTTCAAAGCTGCACAGTTATTTTTTTCATGGGAACAATTTCACCCAAAAGAACTATACAAATTTGTTTGGGAGGAAGAAATTACACACTTAGGAGCACCGCTTCTTGCTTTGCATGTTCAGATATCTGCTTCCATATAAAGAAATATGTACATGTATGCTCTGTAAATGCCATTGGTTCCATGTGTAACTATGATTAAAGACCTGAAATAGTTCTTAGACAAAGGAAAATGTATTCAGAAAGAACTGATGCTGCAGAGACATGGCTCCCTTTGAGGTGACACCACAGTGTTAACACAAGAGTCTTCTGGAAATGAATGAACACTGAAAGTAGCCTAAAAAGTTGAGTTCTGCAGTCCCAACACTATTAAGTGTTAAAAAAAATGCAATAGAAAATATCATAGTTTGTTGTGGTAGTTTTCTGGCTTAAACAGAATTTCTAATGACTTCACATGGATAACTGTGTATTCATGGGCACTAAAAACACATAGCTGACAGAGGAGACTGCCAAAGTCCATTTACATTTTGTTCACTTTTTCTTGAGTGTATGCAATATCATCTTTTAATTTAATTTCCTGGCTTTTACCTCAGTGCTATAAACATCATATTTATAAGAATTACTTCTGGCTTTAAGACCTATGCAATGGGTGCTAGAAGCTTGAAGAACTGCTTATAAAATGGCACTATCACGGCTTGCCAACAGAGTCTCAGGAGAACAGTGCGGAACATGGCCCGGGGTGCTGGACACTGGGACAGCAGTTGCAGGATTGGCTGTGCAAGGGTGCGTGGGTGCTGCGCAGGATTTACAAAAGGGCTGAGAACTTCCCACACTGAGGGTGTGGGCTGCAGGCCTCCATTTCTCTGTGTTGCTGCCTTCTCTCCTGGTTTTTCAGTGTGTAGGAGTTTCTAAACACCAGAGATAAGCCCAAGCTGCAATATCCAGATCTGGAGACAAGCATCCTTAAATTATTAATGTATAATTTATCTTTAGTTTTAATAATGGGGGAACAAGAAGGAGGGTAACACTTGGAAAAGCCCCATGAGATCTCCAGTTAGTCAGTTAGCTCTGTTGTCTTCTTCTAAGCTGTTATGAATTCAGAGTGTGAAATCTTTGAAAATTATATAATTGGAGAAGGTTGTCTTGTATTTGACCATTTTCTTTTTGCAAACCATTGATCTGCTGATATATTACACTCAACCAGCTCAATGCACTGTTGAGATATTTTATTGTAATACATTAACAGAGCAATGGTCATTGATTGATAACAGGGGAGCAAAGGAAGATTTTTTCTGTATGTTTGGCTGAAAATAAAATATATTAAAAAAAGATACGTTGGACAATATTCTGTTCTCACTCCATTACAAATCCAATATCATTTCATTGACATCTGTGGGGTTTCTTCAGAGTTAAGGTGGTATGGCTGAGAACTGATTTTTTTTGTGCATGCACTGACATTCAGTCGATATCCTGTTTACGAGGCACATATTGTAATTTCAGATGCTTTGTTTGTATTTAAGTGGGAATCTGACATACAGTTATAATTTGGGTCTAGAATAGTCTTTGCTAGTTTGTATTTAAATGTGTGTACCTATATCTGTGTGAGTGTGAGTGTGTTTCTTTGAATAGTGAATGGGATTAATAAAGACACACTTTACCTCCTGGAAAAGTACCTGACTTTTTCTTATTCAAATTCATGTCTTAAGCCAGGTTTTGCTGCTTTTCTTTTTTTTTTTAAGGATATTTTTACAAGGAATGGTTTTGTTTCACAAAGAACCGTTGCATGCTAATTGTATCTCAGCTCTGGTATAAAGGGAGCATTTCCACTGGGAGAAAAAAAAAAAGGCAAAAAAGCATTGTTTAGTCTTTAGGTCAATTGAATCTTTGGCCTTTCTGCCAAATCTGTCAGGGCTGGTGCCAGTTACTGAGCGTAGTGATTTTTATGATATCAACAATTGTCTTTTGAGGATTGGTCTGCGACCTTCATGATAATTTTATACAAACCACTACAGGGTAGAGCTTTTCTAATCCGAACACACTGGGACTGTTTTACCATTCGGATTAGGGAAAGTTCATGCTACTGAAATGCTGATGGTGTGCATTCTTGAGACGTGCAGTTCAGGGTTTTTTGCATGGAAATTAAATCTTTTGGCAAAAGGCAAGTTAAAGAAGAATTGACATTAAAGCCCATGTAGTAAGAACAGTAATGCATGTTGTAGTGTGGAGGCTGGAATGTGAATGGCAGATTTAAATTTTTCTGCCCAATGCTTTCGGGATCATGCGTCTGGCATTCCATCACACTGAATGCATTGGAAACAGTGTTCAGTAGTTTTTTATTAGTAAGAAATTGAATGTTTGTTGAGCAATTTAGGATGTAAGTGACATTGGAATTCTAGATTAGACCATATCTAAATTGTAGATGGGTTACAAATTTTTTTAATTAATAATTTTAAAATAATGCTTTTGCTATAGTGCTTTGTTTATGCTAATAAAACAGAAATAATTTACCTATCCATGTTAATTATTATTTCTCTTAGGATTTTTCAATTCTTTCATCTTCTTTTATAAACGTATGAGGGATTTCACATTTTTTTCTTGCACCTCTTTTTAATTTTAATTTTTTTTCTTTTAGAATCTCGTGGTTGTGTTTGGGTTTGCAGGACTTAAGAAGAACGAACTATATTAAAAATTATTCACTGTAATTCAAAATAGGCTCAAAGGAAACATTTTTACCCACACTCCTGTTCTAAATTCTTCCCTGAGAAATTTGCAACCTGTATACATATTCACAATTTTCCTGATAAATTTTTAAAGCAAGAACATTCTCTACTCAGTATTCCTGAAAAAAAAAATATTTCATGTGACTTCACAACCTGCATCAAATTTCTTAAGAGGAACTAGAGTGGTGGTAGTGGAACCCTGATGTTGTCACCTGTAACTTTTGCAAGGATCCTGTGTTTTAAATTGCTAAATATAAAAATGTGACCTGAAAACACCTGCCAAAGATAGCTAGAATTAAACATTTCCTATTCGTCTGGGCGCAAAATTTGGGAAACTGAAACCTTTCATCTGGAAAGGATATAATCTAATTAGTTCTGTATAGTCGTTAGAAGAATTGTAGTTATGATTTGTCATATCCCAGTTCCTCAATTTTTAAGTGTTATGTTCTTCTATCCATATTGACAGGACCACATCTTACATGATACATGATGGTATTTTTTTCTTTGGAAGACGATCATTAACGCTGAAGAGCTTGGGAGGTACAATCAGATACACAGAGAAGAACGGGCTAGAGATGCTAAAATGTTGTCCCACATATAATGAATAATGAGTGACATCATATTAAAATACAAATTTGTGTATGTTTGTGTGTGTATGTATATGTAGTGCTTTTATTTTCTGATTTAAAAACAATTATTTTTTTCACTGAAAATAGTGGCTTTCTGTATGAGAAAATTGCTTAGTCTAGAATCATATTTTGGCCTCATCTATTCCTGAACTGTAGCTGAAATTTGTGCTTTCAGACCTTTACTTGTGACACTCCATTTTATATTGTTTCAGTGTTTGCAAAGAAGAGAAGGTTGTTGGTTTTGTTTTGTTTTGTTTTGTTTTGAAGCAAACCATCACTTCCTAACTCAGTAGTTCATGCTAAATTGGTTTCCATTTTAACAGTATGGAGTTGTGTTAGATCTTGGAAACATGCCTCACTGTATCATCAATCACTGTCTTCACTACCATTGTGGCTGTATTTATACAGCTGCATGAACTGTCCACTGTGAAGTATTACACCATATTAAGGTCTTGTGGTTTTGTGCTTTGCTTCAGACTTGCTCATAATTTGCTGAAAAGTTACATAAGGCTTTAAGCAAATGTGGTTTTATTTTTGAGCTAACTTAGACTGGTTTAGGGAAGACAGAAATAGTTGCGTTACTAATTCATTAATTCAATGGATTGAACTCTTTTTTGTCGCTTGCTTGTAAATGACGTAGTTTTTAAGATTATGTTTCTTACTCAAAATTACCTCGCAAATATTTTTTATTGTCAAGTTCTTGCCTCTGGATTGCCATTACACACTTAAGGTATTACTTCTGAATTTACTTTTCAAGTTGATAGGGTCATTTTCTTCCCATATATTTAATTCTTGATGTGATGCAATTACTATTATAGAATGTATGAAGAAAATACTGAGGCTGTTTTTTTTTTTAGAAAAAGATAAGCAAGGCTCAGGTAATTTAATTAGGATACATTAACCTTTTTTTTTTTTCTTTTCCATTATCCAGCCACTCTCATATTCTGGCAATGCTTACAAACACCACATTTTTAAAAACTTCTTATTTCCTTCTAACTGAAGGATCATGACCTAAATTGCTGAATGTTACACTTTTTTGCTGCTCTAAGCAAATGTTTACATTTAATTTTCTCTTGCTGCATTGATACTACAGAATAATGCATGTAATACCAGTTCTGAAGAATTCAGTGAGATCCTGTAGAGTTACTGTTTCTGTGCTGAATGTAGCTATGGCTGCATCAAGCAGTCTAAAAGTGCATTGGTGTAATGTAACCCATTTACTCATTTCAAATTAAGTGCATGCCAGTGGCAGGTATCTGTTCTGAGGCTTAAGGACAGGGCTATTTTTACACATATACTGTTGCATAGGCACTATTTACCATAGCAAATAGTTCAGATGTGAATATGCATTATTGTCCATCAATTCAAGCAAGTTCCCCAAATTTCTGCAGTTACTGTTCACAGGGAAATGAATAATGAAAAGAATAAGAACAGAATCCAGCTTCAAAGTTGGTGTAATCCCTTGCTATTTGCACAGCTGCAATCATGAGACATTCATATTTTTGTTGTGAATATCTGAATCTGAATATCAAAGTGAGACTTACAGAATGCCACCCTGTTGACCAACATAATAGAAAATATTAGTACAAATCTCTCAAAGCCTAATTCTTGGGCAGACATGAATGATGTCTTATTGAAAGTAATTCTTGTTCAAAGCTACAATGATTTCTGAAATGTATAGAGCAATCAAATCAAGGGATCCAAGCCTGAATACACAGCAGAAATTTGACCCATAATGTAAAGAATACTTTTATTAGTAATTTTTCAAAATGAAAAGTAATTTCCAAACACCTTCATTGTAATCACACGCTCAGATCCCATGACTGTGTATATGTTTTTTTTCCTAATGAAACAAGGAAATATCCAAGCTTTTATTGTCATCCATTGTAAAAACAATGGTGTCGAAATAGCTGCCTTGATGTAAAAACCCCATGGAGAACAACTGCAAGTAATTTTGCAAAGCACAAGGGTTCCAACCAGCCTGATATATTTTACCTGAGGTCTGCCTTCACCAGCTGCCTACAGTGAGGTTAAAAAAATAGTAATCAAAAAATCCCAGAAACATTTCATCCCCTGATTTGATTTTCTAGTAGAGGAAATTTTTCTGTTTGCTTGGATGACGAATTGGCACAACCAGAAAAACAGCAATACCAGAAAAGTTATATTTGACTCAAAATGTTGGATAAAACGAACATTTTATTCACCAAATATTTATGGCTATAGTGCTTCACTGTTTCAAATAGGGATGAAATAGAAATAAACCACTGCCTGAAGGAAATTGAGGAAGGTGACTAGCTACATAGATTATATTTTAAAATCTTGAAAATAAGAAGGGAAAAATACAACAAAATAATAATAGTTTTAAAAATCCTGAATATTAGGATTGGTCCTAACGTTTTTTCTAATTCATTCACCGCAGGTTGTATTATCAAAGAAAAAAAATGTGTGTCTTTGGAATATTGATATGAAAACTGCATAAGCAAAGTGAAGAGGTAGGAGATTAAAATGTTAAAAGGAGAGTATAAGATTTTTGAACACATGGATAGATTCCAGATGGCAAGCACTGTTGGTCCTCTGCCCCAATGGCACCATTCTTCATAGATCAGATCTTAAATTTGGAAGGATTGGAAGAATTTCCAGTATGTCTATGTATTTTACTAACACTATTCATCATATTTTCTAAATTTAACTTTCTTAACTGGAAACTATGGCAATTAAAAAGATACCTGGAATAAATAGAGCAAACAATTCAAGAAACAAAACCTAAGGACAATGGTATTGCCAAAGTGACTATAAAATATATCCAAAATAAACTAAATCCTACAAATTAGTCATTGTCTGTCTGTATACCACCCAATGCTAATGGAACCACAAACCCTTGTATTTAAACCTACATTTTATAAAAGCTCACTGGCAAAAATCAATAGAAAGCTTTATTGGGCAGAATGTGTGTAATAGTAACAAGTAGAAAGGTTAGTGTAGGAGTTAATGGTTCTACCAAGAATAAAACAGAGTTAAAGTCCAAAGGAAAGCTCTACAACAAGTGGTTCATTAACCTTTGAGAACTCCAGTGTATCTTCAAAGTAAAGATTACAACAAACCTGGCTCAGTCACTAGAAATACTTGTTAGCTTTTTGCTTCAGAAATCAACAGGTTTTTTTGTTTGCATTGTGAAATTATCACAAAGCTTTCCTTCCACTAAGATTTTTTTACTATGTAAACTAACTAGATTATTTAATCTAAGGTCATGTAGAACAGTGGAAATGATGGTGAATACCTTACCTAAACCCAGCACTGTACATCCCAAAGTAGCTCAGAACTTCATACTAAAATGATCATCAGTGAACAACATCTGTAGTTAGCTGGCATCACAATACCGGGAAACTAGCTTTGCACTGATGGGACTGAAGATATTTTTGATTAACTCACCTATGTACCACTGCAGGCTTCCTGAAACAGCTAAGAAGTGTCAGAGTTTTTCTGCCTGCAGCCTCACTGCAAGGTGGATGCTGGACAAGAGGCCTAACATCTGTCTTCAGCTGTCTTTTCATCAGCAACAATCACTACTGAAGGCAACAGGTCTTAGTCTTCTTCCCACAGCTCTCCCACAGCTCTCCCACATCTCTTTCTAGACCTTCACTTCCCACTTAGTTTTCCATCCACAAATCTTTGTGATGCTTCACAGTTACTGGATCACTGAAATGGTCTAGAGTAATTAGAAAACTTGTGCACGCAGTGTGGTTCTTCAAACCTATAATTCAGGCATCAGATACTTTTATTGGTATCACAGGAAAATGAACAGGAAGGTAGGAACTCTGCAAGCCACCACTGTGTCCAGACTAACAAAAAAATTGGAGTCCCATTTGAACAGTAAGTACAGAAAATTTATTTTGGGATGCGTTTTTATTTTAGTTGTATATGTTTATCAATATGCTTACTTATTGTTTAGTAATATTTTACAACTAATATCTATGATCTAATATCACTATATGACAGTAGTATGGTTGTGTATTCTGCATAATTACATATATTCTAATACATCTTTCAATATGAAAATACTATGTTGGTACCCCAAGGATTCCTAGTTACAGTGTCTCATATTCCCTTTTCTTGCTAGATTTCAGGCTCCGCATATGGCATACAATATGAAATAAATGACAAAATGAAATAAATATAAAGAACATACTTTTGGGGGAAAAAAGTCTCATGTAAAATAAAACACAATTTCATGTGGGAAAATTCAGGCAGGAAATTTCAATGGCAAATGCCTGAAAAATCCTGAACTAGAGTTCCCGCTTGGCATAAGCTCTCTTGAAAATTGTGCTGATCATTTGGGTCACATTTTTGCAGCTCAGCCTAAACTTCCACTGCAATTTATCTGCATTAAGGAACCCTCCGAAGTCAGGGCACTTCATTTCAAATCTCAAATCAAACTATAATGTATATGTAAAATCATATTCACTTTCGGCATAGCAATCAAGAACCTTTTGACATGCAAAGCCAGTCAGTTTCATAAGTGGGCTTTGGGTAGACATTTTCCAGGTAAACTATTTTCAGGAAGTGACAAGGAGTGCACCCTATCAAATACCATTTTTTCTACTTTCCAGTGTAATAGAATAACAATTCCATTAAAGTATGACCATAGTTGCAAAACTGTAATCTAATGTGCTATGAAAGAACTACAGTGAAAGTTGCTAACTGTCAGAGGTATCACGCTATAATGACCCAAAGATAAAAATGATGGCAGGCAAAGGGACAGTTGGGACCAAGAACCACTAGCTACACATTGACAATTCAAATGCTTTTGTACAGTAGCCAGTTTATTTCAGTCTCGTCTTTCTACAATTTTTTCCCATTTCACTCTTCCCATCTTCCCCCACCTACTGCTGTAACTTTTCTTCCAGCAAGTTTTAGGGTGGAAGTTTAAATGAGCATCTGCCACAGCACCAATGCCAATGCTAGCTGGCCGTCAACCAGTGGGGCTACTCTTGCATGGGATGCTTGGGTCCCCTTCAGAGGCTGTGCTTAACCTTCATGACATACTCAGAATCCACAAGCTTGGTGCCTCAAATCCCATGTTCCTGCTTCTCTCCAAATTTTCCAGTTGATAACGTATCCTTATGGGGAGACTCACACCCCTGCCCTTCATTTTCCTTCATGTGTCTTTGCAAGTCAAAACAATGAGGTTTTATTTTATTTCACATTGTTTTATTACATTTATTTTTGCATAAAAACACAAAGAGGGGGGATTCAGTACATATTTAGGGGAGGAGTAGTTTTTTGACTCAATCCCCAACATGAAATCTGTTGTAAATTGATTCTGCCAAATTGCTGAACAGAGTGCAAATTTGTAATGTGCCAGTTTTTTAATAGGTTTAGTTCTCTGGGCTCTTTCTGCAAGTCCAACCCTTGTGTCATTTCACTGACACTTTGTCCTTGAAAATCTTCTGCAACCTCATTTTAAAACTACATGATACACATGCTTAAGCCTTCCCAGCTGTGACAGCTCAAGACAAAAAGTCAGCCTAGGTTTTGGCACACCTAGGTTGTTCTTAATCTCATTTGTGGTTGTCTTAGAACTGTTCTTATTAGTTAGCATGCTTATCTCATATCCACAGCTGAGGATGGCATTGTGGCTTCCCAAAGCACGGTTACTACACTGACTAAAGGGACATCCAGATCTTAGTTACAGCAGACACCATCTTTGGAATCGACTCCAATGAAGAAATTTCCGAAGCCCTTCACCTGTTTTATTTCCCTTGCTTGAATGATGGGTTAAACAGGCATGCTTAAGAGTACAATAGCTCCAGCCATTTGAAATGTTAATTTTCATCTTGGCCATAATTTGTTGAGTATATTAACCCCTTTTATATAGCTTGTTGGTTATAAAGATAATGATATTCTTTTAAAAGAACAGCAAAAAATCCATAATATTCAGTATTCAGATTCCCCTCAAATCTTGCTCATGTGTGCAAAGACTGAGAGCACCTTCAGACATAAGAAAGAATAATTTAGATTTATAGCATATTTATAGTTAAAACATTAGCACCTCTGAGAAACACTTCTTTGCACTGGAGAGAGGCAACTGGTAAACACTGAAATTTGTTCTTGTCTTGGAAGGCCTGTTGAACTTTCTAAAATGTTTTTCTTGGAACTGGATCTGGTGATCCAGCTATATATACTCTTGTTATATTTTCAGTTTATTTGAACACATGAAGATATTGCACAAGCACCTGTGCAAAAGACCAGTCAAACAATAAAAACAAACATGTTCATCCAGATTGTCTGCTGTTGACCCAATCTGTGCTTTGTATTTTCCAGACTGTAGTGTAAATGTTTCCAGGGACAGATGTTGTGAAAGAGCTCTGAAAATATCTGATGCTACTTCCAATAATTTCCAATGATATTTTTCAAAACAGATATATTGCATAT
>VZTO01000009.1:7393-29711 GCA_013400615.1 Syrrhaptes paradoxus
TTGGAGACTTTTTATATGCATACCATGTTATGCATTATCTGGTGCCTAACACAGCACGTTAGAAAGCAAGTCTGTATTACTTTACCTCAGCTTCTAGATTCAGCAAATTAGTTTTAATGCATGTCACGTAGACTCCAAACCTTTAAGTGAAAGTATGTTTCAGATACAAAAAAAAATCAGGCTAGTAATTAGAACCCAACTTTCCTTGCATTGACAGCAGCCAAGTAATTTATTAAGTCAATGTAGCAAAGTAACACAGCAACATCACACTTGATTGAAATCTTGGCCAAGTCTGACAGATGTTTTTAACTCATTGTCAATCTCAAGTATGTTTTAATGAGTTTCAAGTGGCTGGAGCTCCCCTCTGCAGATGCCACTGTTACTGAAACTGTGAAAAGAATCTTCAGGGCAATGACAGCATGGACAATTCTTTTGAGTAAGTAGTGCATCAGAAGTCATCCTAACTAGTATCACAAAAGCTGTTCCTGAGGATGAACCTCACCATTTAAATATGATGAACTTGTGCAAAATAATTCTAAATTCTCAGAGCATTTGATTCTTGAAAATAAAGGTGACATTTTGCAAGAGAGAATTATTCAAGGGTTGCTGATAATCCCTGTTTCCACATTACTCAGAACACAATTGTGGAATTGATTTTTCTGCTTACTCTTCTGGGTCTGGTTAGGAGTCAAAAAAACAAAAGCATATCAACATAGAAGCAACAACAAATATTTTATATTGGTCTGAGCAGACATGATGGTGACTCTCTAACTGTGATAGGATGATGGATTCATACTGGATCAAGGACAAAGCTGCTGATTGTAGCACTTATCTAGTTGGATAGTTGTTGTGCATGGCAGAGCAGATAAATGGGACAATTGAGAAAACGAGACTGAGATGCAAGGGATGGCTAAGGTGGCAGTCCACTTAATCCTTCAGCTTGACAAGGTTTATTAAGTTTTTTGCTGGCCACAAACCAAACTGATGTAAAATGAATTTTGGGCAGACCAAGCTTTGGTAGGCTGCCACCAAAGCAGACACACCTAAAAACTGGTGAAGCACAAAGTGACTGATTGAGCTGACTGACTTCATTTTCCATCTGCCCAAATGAGTGTATTTGCTTGTTCTTCATAGCTCTTTCTTGTTATTATGCACAACATTTGCAGTGTTAGAAGTCTAATATGTAGTAGGATATATTTTAATATTTAGATGCATTTAGAATTAAATAAAGTTACAAGAAACCAGCTAATATGGAGAATGGATAAGTTCTTTTCATCCCATTAAAAAAAAAATTAGATGAGTAGGTTTGTCCCTGAGTGGATGATAAATTTTGAACACAACTCATCATCATCTTCGTCGGTCAGTTGGATGTGAACAGTATTATGTCATTTAACTTTTTAGCTAACAGCTGGACCAAAACACCATTAGATTTCCCAGTGAAGGGAAGTCTAGATATTTCAAGCTTAATCATACTAGAAATCTTCCTGAACCAAAAACATTTCCTGGAAATTTCTCATTTAGAGTTTTATTAGATTATCTCTGTATCATGGTAGTACCTAAATTAATATACATATTTTAAAAACAAAAACTTTGTGCTTCAAGCACTGCTCTGTGGGGTTTGTTTATTTGGTTTTTTGAGGCGCTATTTCTTTTGTTTTCACTTGTTTCTTTATCACCTTCGCAACTCATGTGGAGGGTGAAAAACTTTCCCTGATGGGCAGAAGAAAATATTTTGGAAATATGAAGCTGTAGGCTCGTTGTTAACGTATTCTTTGTTGACATATTCGACAACATTTTCTTTCTTGAAGCAGGATGTCAGAGTTCAATATTGTCCAATGTGTAAAATTCAATTTTATGTAATGCTTGCTTGGAATTGAGCATGTTCCAAAACATCCTTTTAAAATGTAAATAACCTGCTAAGTGTGCTAACTGAAAGCTTTGCCTGCTTTAATGACTCTGTATAATGTCAGGGCAAGGAAGAGGGAATTAGCTGTGAAGAGAACCTGGCCAAAACATTTTCTGGCTTTAGGGTTTTTTGGTTTAAAAATCATGCCATCTTTTAGCTCTGGTTTACAATAGTTCCTGAGTAAAATATTTTTTCAAAATCTTTTTGCTGATACTATAAACCACACTAAAGCACTTTTGGAGACCCAATTTGGGTAAATGTCTAGGATGTACATAAAGTAGTAGTATATAAAAATTTATAAGGGAAAAAAATACATAAAAGACTTGGAATTGAGTTTTAGGTCTCAACATGTATCAAGGAGGACTCAAATTTATCAAGGGATTTGTTTTAGATCCTTAAATAACTAAACTGTTTAGGTATAGAAAGATATATTTTCTGAACTGATTGTATTTATTATCAGGTAATTTAACATACATGGGCTGCTGCGACACCTATGAAAGTAAGGGCTTCCTACTAACAAAAGGGTTTGTTTGGCATATGTAAGAAACAAAAGATTCATGCTTTAATTAGGTGTTGCACTGATATCTGAATTTTACATCTTTTATATCTTGAAGATATACATTAAAAGTAGTGTTTCTGAATGACAAATCCAGAGTTCCCTCTACAGCAGAGTCTAATGACCTCACCTGCCCAGAAAAATATACTTGTCTTAATTTCTGAAAACTGCATGGAAAACAACAAGCAAAACTGATTTTGTGCTAACAAGTGCTCATCTTTGTTCTTTCAGGAAGTTTGACTTGGGTGCCCAACCCAGTGTCACTGGAACTTGAACTTCTATCTCATTGAGGTACGTGTGAAAATATGAGCCTTAAAATAGCTCTTACAAAAAATTCTTTGATATGTATATAAGCCAGTGAGATATCATGATTTGAGAAAACTGTTGCTCAAACCAACATCTTCAGGTATCTGGCCATTTGGCTGTTGCTTATGTCAAATTTGTTGAAACTATGTAACTCCTTTTTGGATCTTTCTTCTTCTTCCAGCTTTATTGTGATCATTTGATACATACCCTCTGCATCGCTGGGGAACAGGAAACCGAGCAGTGTATGACCAGAGCTACTACCTAAATCTATGAGACTAGCTTGCAGCTAACTACAATGGAGAAAATAAATGAGTGCTGAAGTGATCACAGGAGATTTGGAGGTGAGAGGACAAATAGGGAAGAACTGTGTTGCTTGGAGAAATTTGTTGGGTGAAATTGTGTGTAACATCAAGTATGGAACAAGTCAAGTATGTATGTATCTGTTCCACCATAAAGCCTCTGGTTTTCAGGCTGGACTGTAGAACTGGAAATTTTTCTGGCAGTGTGCTGAACCAAAGCTATGCTGATTTTCTACTGTAAGGTAGTTAATATCACCATTCTTAGGTAAATACAACCTGTCACAATCAAATACACAACATATTATTTACTTTAACTTCATTCCAAGTAAGAAAGGACAAGTTTCCAATGTTTTAAATCCATTCCATGATCTGTTCAGATTCTGTTAAGGTTACTGGCAAGTTTGCATAAAACATAAGCAAAGTTAACTTCCATTTTTACCACCTTAAGTTAATGACAGGATATTCTGATTCAGTTGCTCTGAAGGTAAATCTCCAAGAAATCCAGCATTAGAAATCTGGGTTCATGTTTTCACTGGAATAACACTTTGGGTTTCGTCTTATGAGGAAAATCAGGCATTTGTTTGAGACGGCCCTGGTGCCTGTGAAACACATGTGCTGATTAGTACTGGTGTGTCACCAGCTGGAACTACTTAAGCTAAGGGCACTTTGTATTCTTCCTCTTTCCATCAATAATTGACAAGTATATTTTCTGCCTACAATCAATTGCTTTTATATTCTGAGTAATATTTCTAAGTAAGAAGAAATATTAGAGCAGCTACAGAAGCTATTGATTTTGGGCAGAAAATGACCTTTCCAAATGCCAGTCCAGATGACTGAAATACAAAAAATATCTGTGACATCACTAACATGGCCAATAAACTTGTCACTTGGCAAACCAAGGAAAGAAGACAAGTAAATGTGGTTCTGAATTTAGGTTCTACATGAGCCATGGCATACAGACAAGTGAAGGATCAAATGGGGGCATCACATGCAAAGACCAGCCTGTTGAGCTAGTAAGTGGAAAAAGCCCAGATGTATATTGTTTAAGAGCATCAAATGCCCTGTTTTGTTTTAGGAAAGAGATGGGAATAACAAATATAACTCATTATCCTGGAGACCAACAAGAGGTTAGCAGGGCTCTTGCAGCCCATGTGTTGTGGTACAGTTCTAGATTCACGGATGATGGGGTTTCAGTCCTTGGTGTATTCACCTAGACGACAGCTATCATGCAGAAATACCAAGATAATACTCTTTAGATAGGCATTTTTTTTCAGTAAGTCTTTAAGTTATGGGGTTGCATTTGCAGGGGTCTTTCTGAGTACCATAATCTGTACCTCCAAGGATCGTTGTCAAGAGTTGATTATTTCAGCTACTATGGGAAATGCAGAATGGAGAATAATGGAAGCAAGTATGTTAGAAGTAATGTATCCAGTTGTCACTCTGCTCCTTTTAGTAGAGGTCAAGAGAAGAGCCACTATAGTCTTCTGGTTACCTTGTTTATCATTAGTCCTTCAGTTGTCTGTCTGTCTGGTTATAATGTACCTGTGTTGTCATTCTCGAAGAGCTACATAGATTTGTTTTGTTTTGTTTATTTGTTTAGAAATTGTGCTCTGTGAAAGTTCTGGCAAAAGAAGAGGAGTAGGAATAATGATTTCCATTTTTTTTTCTTCTGAAATGTGAAATGTTTTCTATCATCTTTTTGTGCTTGAGGAAAAAAAGTTACTTCCTAAACTGAGAGACCAGCAGTTTCTAGACTAGTGATCTTAACTTGTCTAGTGACAGTCCCATTGTTCTTACAAATTACAAGAATCTCAGAGGAAACTGTTCGTGACAGGAGAGAAGGCTGGAAATAGTCAGAGATATGAGTCCTTGAGAATGATGAAGCTCAATGCCTAGATTTTAAATAGACACTTTTATTTGTCTGAAAGTGAGTTTACCAACAAGAACACTGATGTGATAGTTTAGCATCACCTCATGTTAACAGTCTGGTGGCTGCATTTTGGAGCACTTGAAGCACATATATCTTATCTCCTTATCATGATTTATAAAGCCACAGGGACAGTTTTTCTAAACGCCTGGTGGGCTGAGGCAGGGACAGGGAGGGTTTCACTCACCACTCAGGGTCATGGGCAAGAATCCAACACAACTTGGGAAGAACAAGAAAACAACTGACTTTATTAACTATTTACAACAAGAAGTAAGATACTGAGAGAGAGAAAACCACATTTTAAAAAGGCACTTCTTTCCCACCCTTCCCTTCTTCCCAAAGCTCAAAGGCTCTGTTCTGTACCTTCTCCCCGCCCACCCCCAGTGGCTCAGGGGGGCAGGGGATGGGGGGTGCAGTCAGTCCGCCACTCCTTCCTCCTCAGGGGAGGGCTCCTCACAGTCTTTTCCGGCTGCAGCGTGGGGTCCCTTCTCATGGGAGAGTTCTTCTCAAGAACTGCTCTGGTGTGAGTCCTTTTCCAAATGGGCCTACAGTCCCCTGATAACTGCCCGGCTCCAGTGTGGGCTTCTAGTTCCAATGTGGGGTCCTCCATGGCTGCATCTTTCTTCACCATGCTGCAGGGGAAATGCTGAGAGTGTCCCTTTCATAACTCTGACCGAGTGTCTGCATGGCTGTCTCCCTCAAAATCTTGCTTCTCTCTCTGCCACAGGTCTTCATTGGCTCCCAGGAAAACGGACTCTCGGGTGAGCCATGGCAGAGGCTTGGGCTACGGCAGGTCGGTTTGCAGAAGCCGAGCAGGTGGCTGGAAGGCCAGCCCGGCCCGCCCAAGCTGGGCCCTGCCCAGGGCCATGCCAACCCCATTCTTCTGTGCCCCCTCTTAAATATGTTATTCGCAGAGGCGCCGATTGGCTCAGCCCTGGCCTGGGGTGGGTCCAGCCTGGGAAACTTTCAGCAGTTTCTTACAGGGGCTAGATCGGTGGTACTCCTTCCACTGCTCTCCCTCCCAGTTAATAAACGCTTGGAGCCAGGGGGAGTGAACCCTTAACAGTTACTTACAGGAGCCACCACTGTAACCCCTCCTTTGCCACCAGAGCAGACTGGGAGCTAGGGGGAACTTTTTGCAGCTACTTTACAGGAGCCATTACTGTGGCCCCTCCCTGCTACCAGACAAAACCTGCCACACAAAACCATAACACTCCTGTTCCACTCCCAAGTGATGTACACCCCATAACTGAAGCTAGAATCTTAGGAATGGTTTGTGAATGTGTAGTCCTTTGGTTCTCTCTAAGAGATGCTTCTGTAGTATTTTAGGTTCATCACAAAAGACTGCCACTGTAGCCCCTCCCTTCTGTTTAGAAATTGCTGCTTCTTGAATTTTTATAGTAGGGAGATCCATGAGAACCAGCCTGGTTTCCCTCTCTTCAGGTGGCACTGTGCTCCTGCTAAATCTTGCATGAGTGATAAACAGAAAAAGAAATAGATTAAGGATATACAGTGAAGGAGCTGCTGCATTAAACCCTCTGCATTCAGGGGAGAGGAGAGAGAGAATAAATTGTGACTTTTGAGTCTCCTCTGTAGTGTTAACAAATCTCTCTGAGACAAGATGCTTGGCAAAGGTATGTTTCATTCATTCTCTCTGTTTAATTTACTTGTGTATTTTATAAGATAGTGTTCAGTGTCACAAAGAGCATGGCTCCTCATGGTTCATTTTCTACAACTCCCTTCAAGTTAATGTTAACAAATGTAACAAAAAGCAGCCAATGTGTGTATGGCATACTATTATGTGTACATTTTAACCAGACTGAAACAAACTCATGTCGTTTCATTTTTAAGCGCCTTCTAAAGCCACTGGGACTTACAGGTTTCATATATCACTGGAGATCTGCCTTGCTGTTGTCAGAGAGCACTAGTCTTTTTGCTACAGTACCATGTCTTAAGCAACTGCCTCAAGGAGTCAAGGGGATTTATGTCAACTGTTCTGTCCAAAATCACATCAAAATGTTGCCTATCCAAAGCCTTGTTGGGCAGAACAGTGACTTACTCCCTTTACCTCTGGAGGCTGAAGGGGCTGCCTGTCCCTCCCCAGAGAGCTTGTATCTGGGGTCACAAGGTTGTGAGTTAGTGGAGTAGCCCTGCTGATACATCCCTTCTAATACACATTATTGAATACCATCGTAGTTGTACATTGTGTCACTTCTTTGAACCAAAGTCACCATATTTTTTTTTTCTGTTTGACTGTATATTTGTCTTCATAAATTTTCAAATTGTGTTTCTTTGATATCAGCTTCCAGAATTATAGGCATTCTTATTCTCAATGCTCTGTTAAATTAAATGTCAACATGTGATGACTCATGCTTCACTGGTGCAATCTTTCACTTTATCATGCAAGATGTGCATTTTTTTACTCCAAAATTTAGCATTTAGAGACACTGTTTAGAATTGTTATGAATTTATGGCATCATGCCCAAACCATCTGTACTTCTGTGAATAAAACGTACACTCTGAACTGGAGCCTATTGACAGATGTTACTGAAAATTTTATCCTGTGATGTAACTCCAAATTTCACAAAAAAAAATCTGTCTCTATATCAGTGCTAGTGTCTTCTTCGTGAAGAGCAAAAGTGGAATTTCTCGTTAGCATTGTCTGCACAGCTGGCACTAGATGAGTGGCACAGGAAGATGGAGCATCCATAAGCAATGGTATTTTGTGATCCGTAAATGCTAGCAGGACTCTCATAAGACTGAGCAACCAGGTAGCAGAGCTGGGTGGCTGCTCTGTTTGCTTCTGAGTAGCCTCAGTGTGCCTGCTCCTGTGCCAGGCAAAGATCTCATCCTCTAATCAGATTAATATTTCAGGTTTAGTTTTATTTTAGTCCTTAATCTGAAGCTGTTTTTTAAGAGGCCATGAGATGCTGCAGATGGCTTTAGGTATCTCATTAGAACCCCTTTTTGGTTTCCCATAGGTGTCTCCATGCTCTACTAACACATCATGGGTACTGCTTACTGTGGAGTGTGTTTAACCTTAATTTTAAGGCTTTGCCAGTCTAGAATTTTAAGAGTACATCAACAGAGGAAGTTAGGCCCCCAAATATTAAACAGACTTAAAATATTGAGTGTTCAGGAAGTGAAATATCCTGCCTTTATTCTTTGGTTTTAAGTAGTAGGTTCTTTGGAATGAAGTTAAAGTAACTCATTATGGTAAGAACCCACTCATGACAGTTCTTGTGCCACAACCTTTGTTTGAAGTGGGAGGCTGATGGATATTTTAATATGTGACCATCTTGCCTATGTAGTTTTTAGACCTAAGAATTAATGATGCTTTATAACCTCAGTGGAGAGAAGCTTCAGCGGGCTCTGCTGAAAAACCCTTGTTTGATATTTCAAACTGGAACAGCCAAAGAAAGATTAAAAAAGAAAACCTGCTACAGGCTTCATCTTGCAGGCTTTCATAAAAAGGTGAGATGAAAGACAGCACATGGATTTATCTTTTTACTTAGCAGCAAAACTACGAATGAGCTTCATATAAACAGATCTCTCAGCCAAATATAGCTTGACAGTAATTCTATAAGATTCATCAAGTCAAAGGAAGTGATTAGGTCTGATGCCATGAAATAGTGTGAAAGTAGGATATCTCATATGATTTCAATATTTCAGACTTGAGTCCATTAAATACAACTTTCTGATGAAAATGCTACCCTGTGTTGCAACAATTTTCATCTTCATGTATTCTTTAGAATGCTGCATAATTCTTATACCTTTCAAATTCTCATTTCCAGTAATCTTAGGCATTACTGAGACAATTTCCAGAGTGCAGATAATACTGTGACTTTCAACTTCTGCAAAATGGCCAAGCTAAGTTTTTGAGATTTTAAAAGCATTTTCTTGGATATTAGTCTAACAGGTATGTTTTAAACATTCAGGCTGTCAATATAACAGTCTCTGCAGCTGCAAAAGCTCCAGACAAAACACATAATGTAAGATATTTAATGAGATGCATCATGGTCTTACTTTTTTCTTTTTGTAATACCCAGAGGTGGGTCTGCACTGTCATGAAATAAATTGAGGCATTTCCTATTGCATCAAGGCTCTCAGGTATAATTTATTCTAGTGTAATGAACTCTGTCCAAGCTTCTAAAATGGCAAATATCTAATTAATTACTTCTGAAAAAAGCATGTATTTAAAATGTGGTTAGGTTCTCATCCACTAAATTGTTATTGACTCAATAGGAATCTGATGCCTAAAATTCCTTTGTAGGTTTGACTTCTCTTACAGGCTTTCGCTGCTGATAGGATCCAGTAATAATGATATACCTATGTCCTGTTTTTATAAATGACTTAAAGACAATTTGAAAAAATATTTAGATGCTTTATAATAAGTTACATTCTCAAAATCACATATGTACCTAAATTCAGTTGACTTTACTGGAAGTTAGATAGCTAAATGCCTTCTGGGTATGGTTACTTTTAGATTTTTCACATTAGTTACCAGCATATATTAAATATAATAAGAGATGTGTGCAAGTGTTTTATTGCTTTCCTTACTTCATAGAATCACACTTGTATCTTTCTCTTGTACTATTTAAACCACAGTGTATTTTTTTGGAAACCTTGACAAGGTTTGTGTACTTTTTGATTCAGCTATCATATGTCTTTGAAATGATTAATTGATAACCAGCACCAGAAGAGGATGTCCTTGTTGATGAGTCTGGAAGATCAGGTCTGAACATGCAGCATTGGGGAGCTGAGCTGCAAAATCTCATTTACACAAACAGATGGCAGGCAGTGATGGCTTGTGCACAAGAGGAGTACTGGGCAAGTGAAGGAAGGAGCTGGCACTATAGCCTATACAAGTTAAGCTCATTGTTAGAGTGCACAAACTTGGCAATCTGGTAAGTGCCCTCTTGTAGGAGCTCTACCAAACCTGCGTAACGGTTGATTTTGCTGATATTACATTGCCAAATCATGATTGTCCAGCTTCAGGCTAATAACTGTGATTTAACAGGAAAGAAAAGGTTACCAAACTTGCCAAGTTCTCTGTAATTACACTGATCTCAGGCAGAGTAATCTCTTCCCTAGCTGTACTGAAGACTAAAAATCTAAAAGTTCTATAATGGGTTTGAAATTTGTGAGCAAACGAATAGTATTAGTAATGTTGGCAGTGTCTCATGGAAAAGAATGATTAATAACAATCCTTCGTACTGACCTCTTTCCCCCTGCAAAAGAGGCTAAGTGTGTTCTTTAAGGGCAGATTTAAAGCAGATTTCTCCAAGCAGGTTTCTAAACTAAGCTCTTAGGGGGATGATATTTTTCGAAGGAGATATCTCAGGTTAGATATCTAACTGTGGTGTTAGGCCCTTAATTAGCGTTCTTTTCTACAAGGGCTCCTGGGTCACTGCAGGAGTCACCCTGAAGGGATCTTTGTAAAGCTAGGTGTAAGTGCCTCAATTTTCAGGCTTCACCTCTGCAAAAGAAATCCTGAGCAATACGGAATGGATTAAATCTGTTGAGCTCTGTTTAATAGGGTTCTAGGGACCTTCGTTAAGATCTTATAAAATGCTGGTAAAGAGTGAGAGAAAGCAATATGCAAGAAAGAATGTAGCTTTCTTTCAACTCTTCCATAACAATTCACTGTTTCCAGAGTGGATTGTTTTAGTGACTTTATTTGGAGATGTTCATCAGGATAACAGCTGCTTACTCAAGCAGAAAGGTCTCTACTAGTGTTTTCACTGATGGGTTAAAAAAAAAAAATCTGTTCAGAATTTATCAGTTTTCTGGGCCTTGTGTGCTTATAAATCAGATAAGAAGCTGCCCTCATACTCCTGAGTTGGTATTTCCTTAGAAGAAAGATGGCTTGGCCATTTTGGTTTCCCTGATATGGCTTGACTGGGTTGTAGAAACCTTTAAAGAATTTATTAAAAAAGACAGTCCCTAGGTATGTCTGTTCCAAAGGTTTGTTCAACTTACTGTGGGGTCTTCAACTCTGGAATATGCCGTGTTCCTTGCTCTAAGAAGGTGGAAAAGACAAAGGCAATTGCCATAAACTTTAAATGCAGTAGTAGGGTTTCACAGTTAAAATCACAGCAACATCAGTGTTAGGACTTTTATCAAGAGTTCATGTATGTATATTGCTGTGCTGATTGTTGTTAAAAGCACACTTGGTACATCACTATGGAGTCAATGGCCATCCTCATAATGAATACTGAATGTACCATATAGATATGCTCAAGTTTAAATCTCACAAAATTTTCCAAATATTTTCTGTCAAATCATGACAGTTGTGGATGAGCTTTTTTTTTTTTTTTTTTTTTNCTGGAACATATTACAGGACACTTACTCCTGTGGTGCACTGGTTAGCAATGCATTGATTAGATTAAGTCTACCTAAAGTGAGCCCTGTGCACATTTAGAGTTCTGCTGCACTCAGGGACTGAGATGTAAAGTTGAATGACAGAGGCAGCAGGACAAGGGAAATATGCTTAGGTACTGTAACTCCTGAAAAGAAGGAAAGAACATAACAAATATGAAAAGGGGGAAGATCTTGGAGGCTATCAAGTACATTTTTTCATTTAAGTCTAGGGAATAATGCTAAAAGGAGACTGAGGCACTGAGCTTGTGTACTTCACATGGATTGAAAAAAAGCTCTTATTGAAAGAAATGTTATTGGCTACAGCAGGTAACATAACCATCTCAGTTAACATTGAATACCATCCAGCAGTCGTATACTTGGCCGATACAGAGGGAAATAAGTAGTGGAAAGAGCTTCCTGAGAACTTGCTTTACATAGTTAATGTTATCAATGAAGGCACTTTTGCAACTTTAAAAAGAATCAAATATTTATTCTGTTTGCAGGTGGAGAATAAGCAAGCAGTGCTGGGCGCGAGGGGAGCATTTGCTCTACCAACAAGCGCACATTTCCACAAAACCTATTCCTCTATTTATTCCCCAAAATGTTGCATATCGCAATACATTCATTCATATTCATTTCCTAACCCTGCCTAGCCCCACTTCTTATTATAATTAGCTAAAGACTCATTCTGCGCCTGCGCAGTGTTCTCTGGTGATCATATGGTGGTTGACGGGATGAAGTAAAACGAGCCTTCCTTGGAGCTGAACTCTTCACCCTGATGCAGTCCAAAGGGCCAGGCTGGTTTTCGGCCAGTTTTAGGAGTCCGAGGAGTCTCCTTTATCTCACGGCCTTGCAGGTGTTGCATTCTCTCATCTCGTTTTGATTAGCAGTTCCTTCCCTTATCATCACAGTTTTGATCTTCTCATCCTGTCTCTTCTGTTTCTTCCATCAGATTTCTGCTGGCAAACTGTAGTTATTTAGAACTGGAATTATGGGGGAAAGAAGGGATGCTTGAGAAATTCCAGCAGGAATTTACTTCTCCATCACTGTTTGGCACATGAATTCATACACTCTGGAAGGGGTGAGGAAAGCAAAGCTGTCTCAAAAGTTCATCAAAGTTCATAGAGAAATAAGGAGAATGCACCTACAAAAACAGGTACATTAATATTTTCATAGCATTTGTTTATCATAAGACTAAATCTCCAGTTAAACAATATATGATCACATCATTCAAAAACTTCTTTAAACAGAGATGACTGATAAATTGCCATAGATTACTGAAATTTTACTTCAGTAGGTTTTTCTTTTTTGTGCTATCAGCTCAGAAAGTTATGAAATCTTGAGGGTGAATTCTTTCACACAGTCCCATTTCTTTCCTTCCTAAACTGCAAGAAGGGTCTTTGAGAAGGGAGATTTCTGAACCATAGCTGCTGTAGTGTTCTCCAGCACAGCAGCATGAGAGCAACTCTTCTCCATTTCTTTTAATCATAACCTAATATACCAGATTAACAATTTTTTTTTATTAATCAGAAAACCACCCTTCTTTTCCTTTCTTTGAACATGATCGTAGCTAAACTCAGTCTCAAAATTTAAGTGCCTGCCTTTGATAGAACATATTCTATCAGCTAAACTTAGCAGGAAAGGAATAGACTACATCCTAGTTTCAAGCAAATAACTTGTTTCACCCAGCAATTAATAGCTTAGTGCTCTGGTGGGACAGAAACGGCCTTCAGGTGAAACTAATGAGTGTTGCTGAACAAAAAGCAGGCTGCCAGGTGCTATTAGTGATTGTATATAAGGAAGAAAGGGGGGGAGGGTAGGTTTTTTTCTCTTCTTTTTTGCTCCTCTCTGCCTGGAGGTTTTGCTTTTGTCTCTGGGAGAAGGGGTAGTTTGCTCTTGTAGAGGCAGAAAGGTATTCTGTGGAATGGAGTTCTTTTAGTAGTTTTCACGGTGGAAAGTGCTACAGGATTTTTTGACTGCCAGACCATCTGATTGTGAAGGTATGTTTCCTCTGGGAGTGGAGTTGGGCAGCTGCCTGTGGTACACCAAGTGTTTGTGGTGGTTCCTCTTATTACTGTTGATTTAGGGATATAATGATTTCCTAGTCTTGGTTAGAAGTGGTGTAGTGAACAACTTGATTTTCCAGTCTGGTTATCTTGTAGTGTCCCAAATAATGCTGTAGCGCATACATCCTTTTAGTATTGTAAATATATTTTTTTTTTCCTTAAAAATGAGCAGTCTTCTAACAAAGCTTGTCACTGGAAAATGTTACCCTCTTCTGGTTGGGTTGTTTAGTGTGGTGCTCACTTCAAAATAACCAGAGTTTTTGGAGTTTGTTTATTTAGGACTTGATTCATTAAGAAAAATGCTAAAACTTGAGTTTGTTTTTTTTATGTTTAGAGCCTTTTAGTCACTGTAATGCAACATACAACTGTCTTAAAATTTGCAAGACTTATGTACTAATTGTTATTCCAGTAAAACACTAACAGTTTTGCTTCACAGATAAGTTTTAGTATTTTTTTTTATTCAGCTTCTCCTTTATCTAAGGAGATTTTAGCGGTGATGGCTATAAGTTTTCCCATAATAGACCAAAATTAGTATTGCACAAATTCCTTGCTGAACAAAGGTCTAGTGTCTTTGATAGTATATGTAAAGTAGATTTGGGTTAAGTTTAATTAAGAAGTTGGTCTTGGAACTTACTTCAGCTTTTTAGTATTTCTTTCTATGCTCTCTCACACTGTGTGCCATTAAGCTTCTAATGAGTTACATGTGTGCAGGTTTTCTGACTCTTCTGGGTTCCAGTGAAGACTTTAAGTGAAATCAGGAGCTAGTCATGACTCTAATTGTGGCTGTTGCATAGATAAGTTAGGTAAATGAAGAGAGACTTTTGGCCAAGAATATTATTTTATGACTCAAAATACCTTACAAAAAGCCCTAATGCTTTCCTTATTTTGGAGTGAGGAGTGACCTGTTCCTGGGAATTCAGGAACACGTGAACTACTTGAAGATATCTGTTCTTTGTTGGCTTATGATTTTGATAGCTAAAGATGTCTTGAGTGAAGATGAGGCCTTTCAGCCAAGACTCGAAAAATATGTGAAACATGAACCCAAATTTAAGATGTTGCTCAGTGAAGCAATCTTCTTGCTTTGTGGTGTAGATATAGCACAGCTTAAACAACTAATGCTGCAATTTTTTATTTTTTTTATGAATACCTTCCCTAGTACTTAGAAATGTAGGAGAAAAGATATGTCACTTTGAGAAGGCTTGAGACCTAAATGAGTGACAAATGATCTTAGTAGAGATTATAAAAGAAAAATTCATGGTGCAATATGCTGAAATGAATACATATGGCAAGCTGCAAATGCATTCATGGAACTTGCTTTTATCTTCAGGAAAAAGTCTTTCATGCCGTTCTGAATATGGATGATTATTACCTGAACGATCTATTCTGTTGAAATTTTAACTATGCTTTTGTTTCATGGGTTTTTTTTTTAATATGCAATATAATCACTAAATTAATTTCTCTGACAAGAGGGTAAGGATTCTTATGAATCTCATTTCTACACATGCCCTAATAATTTTCTGGAGATCAAAGATGATGATCATTTGTTAAAAGAGTTTTTAAGACTTTGTGAATTCCAGATCATGCAAACAGTAAATGAGGAAGTGTCAGTACTTGTCAGTGAGTTTTTGGCACTTGAATCTATTGTTCTGGACTTATATTGCCATAGATGTCTCCTGAATTGTAAATTACGTATTCGGTATTACCCAACAGTCTTTTGTGACTGAAAAGATAAACTGTTGTGCTTATAGTAAATTGTACTGTACATATTGATCTTTTAGTAACCCACGATTGTAAAACAGCTAATAAACTATGCTAATAATTTATTTTATTTCTGCAATATAGAAATCAGATTTTGAATATTTGTTTTGCAGCATGATGACTGTTCAAAACCAGAAAGTGTGGATTACTTACCTTTACTTTTTTTATCATGCTTTTCTCTCCAGTTGTTGTAGACGAATGTCTTCCCGTTCATACATGCCCTGCAGAAATCTGTTAATAACAAAGCCAAAAAGTGTGCTTGGCCGTTGGTTTACTGTGTTATGTGAAAGTAGCTGGTGACAGCATGCACAGCTATTGCCTAAAATGACATTTTTTTAGCAGTCTGACAACTCTTGAATACTTAAATCCTAAGTAGTATTGAGGCCCTCGGTGCTTTCTGTATTCCTACAGGAACGTTAGACATCAGCTAGCTTTTGAATACTGATAATATGGTTGTTATATGTGCCCATGTTGTCTTCTATCAGCTCTTTCTTTCATTTAGGAATGTTTAATGGTGTTTTCAGAACTCCTACTACTGAAATAATAATCCAGAGATGGGTTAACACATCTTGCTGCAGAAGGTACCGTCAGAAATTAAACAGGATCTTTCATGTGCTTCTGGTGATGGGGTCACAAACTGATTCGTGTGAATGAGAAAATGTGCCGGTCTGGCAAGGTGGTGGACCCCTACCCGTCCCCTCCCAGGTGATGTTATTTATCCATGTTTCTGTCTCAAACAATGGGCAGAGCACTCAGAACATTTCTAAAGAAGAGGTGCCACCATGTCTATGAACAGCTCGGGCGGAGCTGTAGGAATAAAAGTCCTTTTATAAACGAACATTAGCAGGTGGTTAACATTTTGAGTGATGAGCACACACCTGTTGAAGTTGCTGAGGGTTGAAGTTTGTCTCCCCGGTGAAGAACAAGCTGCCCTCCCGCCCCCCCCCCCCCCCTCCGAGGTGGCCTGGATGTAGGGGCCCCCCCAAGGCAGGTCCCGGAACAGTACAAAAGGTGAGCCCGAACTGTGCTCCCTGTCGCCCTGTCACCACCTCACGGAAGGGGGTTCTATCTGGAGAGCAGACACGTTCTGGAACGAGCGGTTGGTGATCTCTGTCTCTGTGTTTCTATCTTTCTGCCCCCCTTTCAGCTCTTTCCTACTCTATCTTCTGTCTAATTTTTGCCTCAGATAGTGATTGAGTGTGCTAAGAGCAGATAAGCTGAGCAGGGTGGAATGAGAAAGGTGTCCCTTAATTTCTGAGTGAATGCCATATACTCAGCTAATGGTCTTGGTTATTGCCTAGCTGGTTGTGTGGTGTGAAATCAAAAGGGACGAAAATTTTGAGAAAATATGTGAAGAGTATTACTTCTAGTCTACTTCACATCTGTTTAGCAGGTCTGTTTCTCTAAGGTCATTCTTCGGTTTCCATTGACTCACATTCAGAAGAAGGGTCTGGTCTGATCTGTTAAGTCTCTTTTGGGAAAGAGAGAAGCCTACTTAGTTAACATAAAGGAAACAGAGCTGCAGTAGAGAGTTTTACATATGATAGTAGCTTGAAAGTGTTTTTCTGCTACTTTAGCATCTCTGTTGAAGTGTAAGGTAGCTTAAAAAAATCAATCAGCTTATGTCTCTGGGGAAATCAATATGTTGAAAGTAAATGACAATGAAATCAGCAGACTGACAGATATTTTTACTCAGCAGAGGGCTTTAGAGCGTGGAGGTGCAAGAACTTAAAAAGAAGCCAGCATGTCTCCCTCCCTACATGGCATTATGAAAGAAAGTAGGATAATTTTCAAGTGGCCTACAGTGGTAACTGTATGATATATCTCAATAGACTGAGATGTCATGCAGTGGCTCTGATGAATATAAATTGTCAACATTGCATGTAATTCTGTGGCTTTTTTGGAGCACGTAGTGTGAAAATGAGATGTCTAGGTGTCTCAATCACATAAATGACCATTTTGTCTGTCACTGTTATAGATAAAAGCCAATAACAACAGATAAAATAAATGGCCCGAAATAGAATTTTAAATCAAATAACTTACCATTTGTGTATCTCTACTGATGACATCTGTTAAGAAAGCTCTGATAATAACATGCAGCAACTCACTGAAGCATGCTCTCACAGCAGTACAGTAGGGAATGCCTTGCCTTAGTCCCATTACTGCTACCAGAATTTTGGGCGTTATTCTGTACCCATTATTTTGCAAATTTTACCCCATAGAACCTCAAGCATTTGAGGGCAGAAGGGTGTCTGGCAACTGTAGCCTGAGAAATGAGAGCTGACAACCTGTCCAGCTGAGAGACAGAACTTTCTCTTAAAAGGGATATTCTGTGCTGCTGCTCAAACATAGGATTCTCTGTCCCTTGTATTAGGATTGCTTTGAGCAGATTTTTATTTTTCTTGTGAGGTGTGCTACCCAGAGAAATCAAGTTGTGATCACATTTCATAGATCCTCTATCTGATGGTTAACAAGTGAAACTTAAGTGAAAAATTTAATATTTAAAATATTTAAAAGTTGGAGGGAAAGTGAAATGAAAATATTTTGTTTTCTGTGCTTGTGTTGTTTATATGATAGAAACAAATTAAATTTACAAAACCTTAGGAATGTGCTTACTAACAAAGAATCACAAAACAGCTCAGCGATGCTTAGCTTTAAGCACTTGTGCAATCCTGTTATCTGTACTAAGCTAGTGATGTAATTAAGCAAATAGTTTTTAGTGTCCTTTAGTGATACAGGCCCAAAGTATCTGCTCTTTTTCATCCCTTTTTAGTATCTATTTTACTGAAAATGATAAAATAGGATCACAATTTTGATCTCTGCTGATTTCCTTATCCCCATAATGTTGCTTTTAATAGTGCCTTAAGACTTTAGAGCTTGCAAAGAGAATTAGTTGGGAATTTTTGACTGAACATTCTCCATCACAATACAAATTTATGAAACCTAGTGGTAAAAATGTGTTCTGTTAAATTCAAATTATTGACGTTTATGGTTGGAAGGAAAGACCTATTCTAGAAAAGCTGTGTCATTTTGAGTCTTATGTCTGCATATGGCAACATGCCACCACTCAAGGAAAACGTTCATTATTGGACCATATGTTTTAATTCAAATTATTTTACTTACTTGTTAATAGCTCTGAGTGGCTGTACCTTGAATTTGTCAGGCTCGTGTCTGTCAGTTTATTGTTTGTCGTGAGTATGTTTGGCTGAAGAATGTAATTTAATTGAAACTCTGATTAAAGACCATTTCAGTTTTTGCCAAGTTGGTCACTTGGCAAAGTGTCAGCATAACATCAGCAGCTCTTGCACATAAAATAGCTGGCTTTAAGTCAGTGGTGTACAGTGGGTCATATTTAGCATTAGCTTAGCTCTAATTGATTCCCTGGAAGTGCACCCCGATTTAAGCTGGCTCATTATGTTAAGACAAACCTGCATTATTTGCATTGAGGGCATCATTAGGGTTTTGGGGCATGTAACTGCTTTAACACGGCTAATGAGTGATGAGTGACATACCACCAGGTCCAGTTGCCAAACCGCCTCTTTTTTCTTTCTTTCTTTCTTCCCTCCCCTGGGGAAAGTTCACCAAACATGTTGGAAGTTAAAACCCGACTTTTATTTGAGGAAATCCTGTGCATCCCAACAGTGTTCAGATTGCGTATTATCCATATATCTTTAGCTTCAGGAGGCATCTCAGCTTTTGATACCATCCCTAAAATTAAAATGTGTTATTTGTGGGAAAGATATAGAGAGAGATGTTTGGAAAGTTGAAAGGTGATTAAGAGCAGGGGTTTAAAAGTCTTTGGCTACTATGTGACTGTTGTGAGTGTCCTGTAAATACACTGAAGGTGAAAGTAGGTAGCATTGTTACACAAAATAAGAAGGATTAGGTGTTTATGCAGATACTGTATTATATCTTTGGTGCTAATTCCCGGTATGATTAAGTAATTTTCAATTGTTTTATATTAAATGCCAATATAAGTGTCTGGGTAGCTTTAAATAATGTATTTCTTGAACAACTGTAATTGAAAACATTGCCATCATTTTCATTCGGGCCACCAAAACCATGCTACAGGTAGACCTAGCTTAAAAGAGATCTTATTTTTTTTGTTTGGCTGGTTTTTAACTGTTTTGAAATAGGTTAGAATTTCAGCAAGGAATTAGTAATGATAAGTTAAAAATTTAAGTATATCACTGTGGCGATGGGTGAGGAAAAATAACTGCTTGTCACTCTGCAAGTATTCTGCTGCCTTGTACTGGGACATTTCATGTGTTGCTATTGAAATAAATTCCGTCCATGGCTAAGGGCCCTTGTCTTATGTGAACAGAGCTGAAAAATGCCTACGTATAGCATACTGAAGACTTGTGAGTAATAAAAGTACATATTTAATAGCCACCTAATCAACTTTTCCTTGTCTATGGGTATTTGTAATTTTAGTATTTGTGACTTGATAGTATGAAGCCATATTTTGTAAAAGACAGTAGACTAGAGTAGGCATTTTTCTGATAATTGCCCTTAATAAGTTAACAGAAGGAACTTTCAAGGGGTCAGCTCTGATTATTTCAGTGACATCCTCTGAGTTAAGAGAGAAAAATGACCATATCCGTATTTACACAATTTATTCTGAGACGTTTCCACATAGAGTTTTGGATGACAGTGCTAGTACTAACAATAATGCTCTTCAGTAAGTGATATGTAGGGCTGATGTAAGCTCAGAAATATGCTAGCAATAGTTTCTGAAATTATTTTAAAAAACTCCTGCACTAACAAACCCACACCAACAAAACCAAACCAAACCCAAACCTTTTGAGGAATCCTTTGAACTCTCCAGACTCAATTCTACTTGTCAGGCTTTCGCTATAAAAAATAACAAAAATGTCTTTTAATTTTTGACAGATTTATTCAGGTTAAATTTTGCTAGGTGGCAACCACAGAAGAGCAGGCAAATCTGGGTTCAAGCCCTACCCCTTCAAAACCAGAAAGCGCAAGCAGAGGGTTGGGCTGTAAACAAAGTTTTACTCTTCTGTGCAGTGCCTGAGAGTTTACAAAATATATTCTGTGTGTTAAAAACAGTTTTCACTGATGCTAATATGTGGGAGGAAAAAAAAGCTGTTTTTCGCACTGAAAAACAATAGTTCTTTCTGTGAAGGATTTTTCTTTGTGTCATTCCAGTGTGTGTGTGTAGGTAGAACAGTAAAACTTTTATTTGTGTATTTTAAGGATTTGGTTTGTGTGTTGGTTTTTTTTGGTGTTTTTTTTTTTTTTTTTTTTATTTTTTTTTTTTTTTTTTGTTTTTTTTTTTTTTGTAATGCTGGAGTTGTGGATAAGGATAAGGCATTTGCATGTTTGCTGATTAAAAGCTAAGAGAAGATCTGGAAAGCAGGGATGATGAGTCTGTATGTGGGTTTATCTACGTGTAGAATTCTTGTATTAAAATCTGAATCTTCCTAATTTATGTTTAGAGGAACCTCTGGAGGTTATCTGCTCCAAGACACTCTCCCACCCCCAACTAAAACAAGGTCAGCTGAGAAGAGGTTTCTCAGGGCCTTGTCCTGCTGGACTTTGAATATCTGTAAGGCTCTCCACAGTGTCTCTGGGCAACCTGCTCCAGTTTTTCATTACTCTTCTAATGGACATTCTTTTTCCAACGTCTTATCAGAATTTTCCTTGTTGCTCTTTTCCTTTCTTTGCATACCTCTGAGAAAAGCCTGCTTCCATCTTCTTCATACCCTTCCAATAGGTAATTGAAGACAGCAACAAATGTCCTCCTCCAGTAGTTTTTTTTCCTAAAAAAGATATGGATCTGTGTCTCTTGTTAGGATATCTTTTATTCTGAATTTGAATCAGTACTCATGCAGAGAGCTGTCAGAAGTAGCTGAAGACATTAATGGCTAGAAATAACCCCATTGTTTTTAATTGTCTGGGAAACCAACAAAGCAGTGGTCAGTAATTCTGAAGGGTGAATGAATATAAGCTAGTAATAGGATATGGGAAGGTTCAAAAATGCAGTGACTATGGCTGTTTCTTTAAGGACATAACTATATTTCACTCTGAAAGGATATATTTTTCTTCTGAAGTAGTACTTGTTTGTACTTTGTATAAAGATATTTAACTTGTCATTTAGTTAATTTTTCAAGCTGTGGGAAGGCTAGGTTGTGAAAACTTTTTTTTTTCTTTTTTTAAAAAGAAGCACTGGGAAAACATGAGAGGAAGTCTTATCCTTCCATAAAGAAAACTGGCTGGAAAAAAACCCTCCGTAAACCAGGATGATAAAATATATGGGAACTATAAACTTGTCATGTGAAGGAAAATGCTGGGTCTTTCACCTGTCTCTGTCTTTGGACATATTGATGAATGTTCAGCAGTGGATGTTCATTATAGTTTTTGTACTTTAAAAAGGATTTTGGCAATTCATTTCTAAATGGCTGCTAAGATAGCTGCTCATACTATGCAAGACAAGATTTTGTAAACTAAGAAACATTAAGTCAGAAGAGGAATGTGCGGTATATTTTTCAGCATGAAACATCAGTAGTAGCGTGTTTTGCACATCACGGTCTAGGTTGACGATATTGAATACTTCCTGTTGTTGATTTGTAGAGAGGAAAAGAAAAAAACTAAAAAGACTAAAAAAGCCAGACACAATAGGTAGTAGTCATAAAATTCCAGTATGTGAAAGTTTTTTAAGATGCTTTATACTGGCAAGCATATCCTTCTGTACCTCTTTTCTATATTAATAGAAAAAATTTAGAAAAAATTCCCCATTAATGGATTATTTTATGACTAGCCATTATGGAGATTCATCTTGGCTGAACTATCTTGTGGTAAGATTTCACTGACCACAGAATATAGAATAATATTTGTAGAAGTGCAGCAAAAGTAATGGCAACGTTTACTATAATGTGGTTTGTTCCTGTTTGAAAAGCATGGGTGGCACAAAGCTGGTTCTGCAGTGTGTGTAGGTGTGCTGAAGATAGTAGGGAAATGTGAAAAGTTTTTTGTTGTTTTACATGTCTCTGTATAACACGTGGATAGGCTATGTGTTCATCACTTGTTGATATTGCAAGTAAAAAAATACAGGCAGTAAAAACTTGTAGTACTATTTATCTTCCACTAAGAATTGTTCTTGAAAATGTTTTTTTT
>VZTO01000009.1:33568-53015 GCA_013400615.1 Syrrhaptes paradoxus
TTGAGTGTCCTGCGTGCTGCATAGCTTAGTTTCTAAGGAACAAAAGGTCAGTAAGAGAAGACAAACAATACGAAGTAATGGGATTTGTTTGTTTTGATCATGTTTAACCTTCATAGTTCTCTTCAGTCCTTTATCCTGCCCAAAATATATAATCTTTTGACTTTTCGCTTAGGTAACATGTAAAATCATGACAGCTTATTGTAGCTTCTAATAATTTGCAGCTCGTTTAGTATAATTAAAAATGGAGTTTGAACTCTGTTTCTTATGCTTTTTGTAAGAACACGAATTCGGAGCAAAATTTGCATAATAACATTTGCTTTTGTCGATGTTCAGAGCAGGAATATAATTAAAAAGGTGAAAGGCTTAAGAGATGATGGTTCATAATGTACTTATTAAAACTCTGATTAAAATAAAATGTCTAAGGAAAAAGGATTAAGCTGCTTTAGTGTTTCATTTTTGATTTTTCTCATTATGTGTATGGTGAGTGGATGACTCAACAGTGCTATAAGAGAAAAAGCATCCTAAGCTACTTGCTGCTTGGGCAAACCTATTCAACTGGAGTTTTTAACAGCTGTTCCCCAGCTTCATTAAGGCTCATTATGAGTTGTCATGTAGTAGAGAACTTATATTTTCATATGATCTGTGCACAGCAGTAAAGATAAAAGTCTATCTTAAGGCTGCACTAAAAAGAACAGAAGATGGTACATATTAAAAATAGATTACTGAAATCCCCTTATTAGCTAGCATAGACCTTAAAAGCAAAGCAAAATCAGTGAGTTTTAAAAAGAGATGGGGAAAATATGACTCATTTAGGGCTGGATGCTTTGACTCAAGTCTGACATACTCATTAATAAAGATTATTTACCAATTATCCTTTAATAATATATGCATACTTAAATACATGTTCATGTGTTTTTATTTCCTCAAAACCTAATGTCCAGCTGTTTTGTTGAAAAATTGTCTTCAGAGCTGGTTTATGTGACAACAGAAAGGAAAATGGTATTCCAGTCTAATTTTTGATTGAAACTGTGAAAAAGTCTTGATTTTTAAGTTGACGCATTCCATGACTTTAAGTTTTGAGTCTAAGTAGAGCTTCAAATGTGAGGCTGGAATGGGGAAGGAAAAGAGTGTTTACTCGGATCTCAGTTTTGCAGCAGTACAAGTCAGTTTCCATGTCTCCTTTAGCCTCCTATAAATTACTAATATTTATCCTTCCTTTGTTTTGAAGGGTGGGAATTGTAGACATTTTGAAGATAAGGGATGCACCTTCCACAACAAAGCTAGGAGGGGAGAAGTGACAGGATCAACAGAGTTACTACTCTTAAAGAGAAATGATCAAGGTGAGAGGAGGGTTGTCAGGGAATGGCCACTCCGGTGTTTTTATCCCACCTTTTTTCTTTGAGGATGTTCTGCAGTAGGCGCGTAATGCCACTCATTTGCTTGAAGGGATTTAGTGTGAAAACCTGCGCCTGTTCTGAATACAGGAGAGGGCAGGGTGCAAATAAGGCAGGAAGCCACAGGATAGACTGCTCTGCATTGACTCTGTACTATTAGTGATTCTTGCTGTAATGCTCAAATGCAGTAATACATTCAGAGTTGGGTTCTGATGGGAGTAAAAGCTTGATGTTGGTCATATTCATAAAATGGCTCTTCCTCTGGCTTCAGGTATTTTTAGTTGGATTACGTAGGTGTGTTCTAATCTTAATCCTGTCAGTGCCCTTAATTTGTTACTAATATTATGCAGTAAGTAGTTTTGTTGGCTCTACTGTATGTGCACTTCAGAAAACTGGTACATTTTCTGTTATAATTAGTAGGTTGTTTTCACTAAGGAGAGACCATGTAATAGGCATAACGATGTCTTTCAGACCAAGACTGAGATGTGTTGGCAAAGCAACATGTTGTGCTTGAATAGTGCCTGCCTAAAGTAAAGGCTAATCATAGCTAGAGCTATCAGTGTCAGCTTCCTCTGCATAAAAAAAAACAACCCAAAATTATAACATTCTGTAAGTCAAGTGGGGGGGGAACCCTTTTTCCTTCAGTTTTTCTTTAGTGTGGCTAGAATTGGATACAAACAGGGTCTCTGTTTGGAAACAATGTGTGGTGGAAGGCTTGTAAATAAATAACTGAAGCAGGTGAGTGTTGTGAAGCAGCAGCCTCACAGCTGGGGAAAGCTTGTAGATGCTCAGACATGAAACTCTTCCAGGACACTGTATAGGGTGCCTGAAAAGATAAATTTTAACAAAAAGCTCTGGAGGAGAGGGGTAGAACTGTCCAGCAGGAAGCTACAAAGGGTGCAGAAAATGAGAAACTGCCAAGTCACAGGAAGATCAACTTATAAATACCTTCAAGAAACCTTTAATCAAAGACTAGGTGGGATAGAGAATCTATGAGAGAGAATATGAAGGAGAAGAGAGAAAGACAAAAAGAGCATTTTGTTCTTCTTGGAAATATGTTCAGACAGAAGTTGCTTCATTTATAAAGAATCTTCTCCAGGCAGTTAATTAGCTTTGTCAGTCAGCTGTCGTAAACCAGATTATTGAACTGTTTCATATTTGAAATTCTTTAAACTAACATCTTGACATTGCCAGTAGGTGTGTCAATAATCTGAAGACATGAGGAGAATTTATTAGCTTTGGTGTGCCTCTCTGTAAAATGTAGTAGAGAGTTAACTTCATATTATGCAAACACAGCTTGAGCTTTTTCCTGAAAGGTTCTAATTGCATTTTGAAAATGCTATTAGCTTACTTTGAGGTGGCAAATAGCAATATCGTTTTGTGAGAGGCTGTGTGTACATAATAATGAATCCTAATGGAGCAAATGGCAGCTTCACGAGTGCCACACTGCTAAAGAGTGAAAGTGGGAAAGAATTTGTATTATTATTTTCAGCTAGTATCTTCCAGCATTCTTTGCAATGATTTGAGTGCAAACTTAAGATGTTTTGATTGCTGTCTAAATGCTGAATTGGGCTGAAAGTATGTTCTAAATGGTCATCTGGGTTTACCATGTTTACTGGGTTTGGCATGTTTACTTTCTTGTAGTAAAATGGAGGTCTTTATTCACAGTAGAGCTATGGATTCCAGCAATACGTATTTTACAGGCGTATCTAAGTGTGTGTGCACAACATTATTTACTGTTTAAATTTAAGGGCTTTCTTCTGCCACCAGACTGATCAATCAGATACTCGTTGTTCTTTTGTCCATATTCATCACCATATAAATTTCTATTGACAAAAAATATTTATATGTCTCGTGAAGTACCCATGCCCTCCAAATTGGAGTATGTTAGTTTTTTAATCTTTTAGATGCTAGTGTCCTATCCCATCTCCCTTTCTGACTACTGACTTAGTCTTCTGTGCTGGCTGGTCACTGTTTCCTGTGGCTACTGACAGCTGCTATGAACTTCAGTCTCTTTGCTACGTCAGTCCTTGTTTTATTTGTATTTTTAAACTTCTATTTCCGGCATTTTTTTCTCTTATTCCATTCTATTAGTGCACTTATGGTTAAGGCTTAGGTCTTGTCTTATCTGTCTCTTAAATCTGACTGGTTTTTCTGTTTTGCTGATTTCTTCATGTGAAAAGTCATCTCAAAGAGATTTTGGCCCATAACAGCCCAGAGGATGCAAAATGCAGGGAAATCTCGGATTTCCTGCTTGGATCCTGCTCGGGTCCTTCAGCTCCTAGAGCATGTCTAGCATGGCTGTGTTCTTCATGGAATTTAACTCAAATCATGAGACTAACTCACATCATGCTCTACCATGTACAAAGTAATATTTTTCTGAAGGAGAAAGTCAGCACTGCAAAAGGGCACGTAAGCTTACTGAAGTACAGGTGTTACACTGAACAGAAGAATGAAGGAAAAGTGGCAAGAGCAGAAGATGTGATGATAAATTACAAGAGAGATGATGAACTGGACAGATCTTCGATCAACTTCCAAAAGCAAATGAGGAGTGCAGTCCTAGTGCAGGCAAGCCACAAGACAGGTATGCACAGAGAACAACTTGGGAGAAGGACAATGAATTGTTACAAAAATTCTAAAAAACAAAAAAGAAAAAAAAGTGGTTTGTCAAAAGAGGATTAAAAAAGAGAAACCGAGAGCTTAATTATCGCCTCATAGTAACAGGCTATTGGTGCAAGATAAGTAGAAGCAAGATGGATGATAAGAAAGATTTAAATTGAGAATGTTAGATGCACAGCTGAGCCTCCGAGACTAATAGTTAACGTGTATGTACCAAGCTAGCCAGAGATGAGTATGAGGTACAGCATGATAAAGTTGGCAAAGCTGTGCACTGCTTGCTTTGTAAAGAATGATCTACAGGCAGTGCTACCATCTGCCAGACAAAGTTGGAGAACATAAAAAGAAAATTTCGTAATATTTTTACACTTTAGTTATTCTTCACGCATTACACACTATGAAACTGGTTAGAGTATGACAAAATATTTCACTGGAAATACAAGAAAGGATTCTGAGAATCCTTGAAAACCTACAGACAGCTCAGAGGGTCTTTTCTTGAAGGAGGAAAAGGAGTAGGAGAGATTCCTTACTGTAAAGGCTGTTAAATTATGTTTGTGCTGTTTACTTCAAAATAATCACTTGCTTTTTCCTTATTAAAGATACCTACTGCTTTTGTAAAGTCAAACAATACAATTAGGTTAGCTTGTCTAGTTATATTTTTAAATCATCTTCAAACCTTTTTCTTCTCATTTAAATAGGTTTTCATGTTAGTGTGAAATATTTGTACATATACTTCTCTGCACTTTTGTGTGCATTGAATTTTTTTTTCTCTTTTCCCCCTTGTTACTTTAGGTAAAGGACCCAATTTTGGTTTTATGCCTTCAGTTTATGCCTATCAGCTCTCAGACTGCTTGTAAGAGTTAGTTGTTTAAGTCTAATGTATCCTGTAATCACAGTAATGTAGTGTGTCTGTTGAACTTTATCTTAGACACATTAGTTTTGTTTCACGGTTTGTGTGTGGGAACGTCAATGAGGGATGGTATATGAAAGCAAATGTGTGTTTTTTTCAGCTGTCTTATGCACTAGAACCTTAATTGGTCTGAGAAATTAGTGGTGTTCATGTTGGTTCCAGGTTGTTTCTGTTGGGAGGAGAATTTGGTGACAAAGGCTAGTGCTTTTGACACTCTTTATCCAAACAATGGAAACATGTAAGATTTAATTGACTTGAAAGCCATCAACTGTCATTTAAAAACTTACGGGTCCCCTGCCAGGAGTCCTTCTTGGCTTTGTCACAGCTTTACGTTTCTAGTGTCCCTCTGGGTGCATTCACATCATGGAGCCTGTGCTTGTGTGTAAGTCAAGAGCATGGGTCCTGGGAGCCACTGCTCTCCAACAGCGTATTACATCCCATCGAATCTATTGAATCATAACAAACTACACTGTTACTAATCTGCAGTGTCCCCTACATTTTAAACATAAACATAACCGTATACATGAGAGAGTAGTACCGAAGAAGTTCAGTGTATAAGGACAGGAAAAGAAAATACTGCAGTGGATCAAAATGTGTCTGACTCAGCGTGGAATTTGAAGATTGCAATTTATCATTCTGGGGACAAAACCAGCTGATACAGGCAAATAAGGATTTTTTTTTTTTTAAAGATACTTTTAATAGATGTGCTGTTTGATAGCTTGGAAAAACCTACATGTTTTGAGTTACATGTGTCCCTTAAATAGGGTACTGAAAGAAATATGAATGTATTTTGGGGGATGGTGACAGTTATGGAACTGATGAAATTTCAAAGCACCAGATACTGAACAGCAGTTGTAATACCTTTAAGTTATAGAGTAAGTTCTAAATGTGTGGATGGACTATATATAAAATTACAATATTTTGTATATATTAATATTAACTATTGCATATTAAATATAATTTAAAATCCATATTTAAAAGCAAAACGCATGCTTAATTCTTGCCATATATGTGAAAAATACTCTGGGCGTGTTAGTAAGTTTTTCACGCAAACATTAAGTTAAAATTCAGGAAGAAGCAAGTTCAAGATAACTGAGGGAAAATCTCATGGTTAGTATCAGCTTTGATTCATGTTGCAGAACAAACTCCATGTTGCCCAGATGAGTTGAGGGTAAAGAAGGTAATGGTGAGGGCTGATCTCATTGCTGTTAAAAGCAGCGGTAAAATAGAAATGGAATACTTGTCTGTATGTTGGTGATGCTGGCTCAATGGCAGTGAAAAGCACTTTGCAAGGTGAGGTAATCCTGATGTGACCTAACAACAGTAGCACTGAAGTGATGCTTCTCTCAGCTGCAGCTCCTGGTCACCGATGCTGCCACAGGAGGGAAATGGACCAGCTGAAACCTGCACCTGCGCTGGGGGTCCTGAGGATGCAGGTACCTGTTGATTGCTTGGGTATGTGCATGTGTCTAACCTTATTGAAAGTATTAAATCACCCCTGTGCTGAAATCAAAAGTGTTTTGCTAGATGACTGGCAATGATGAGGGAGTGTGGCCGGTGTGCTGTTATGGCTTTGAGGTCTGGAAGTGTTACAAAGGTGCTGAAATACAGCTGGTGTGAGACAAGGCTCTATTAAGCGCTTCTTGAAGAAGTGCTTTCCTGAACCAAGACATAGAGGTAACTCTAAATGCCACCTGGTGTGTACTTATTATTAACATTTTCTTAGCTGGTTAAAAATTTGGGTGTAGTCTCCGATTGACTTTTGTGCGTGGCAGTGTTTTCCTTGTGCGGTCAAGAGGCAAAGGTGTATCAGCATTTTTCACAGGACTTAGGTAAAGGTAAGCCAGAAAGTGAGAGGACCTGACATGTGACCTTCCAATTGGAAGTGCCAGATGTGAAAGCAAGGTTGTGATGTTGACTCAGAGGATTTTCTCCTTGCCAAAAGGCATGCTTACAAGACTAGATGTCCCAGCAGTGTATGATTAGAATTTGTGATGGCATTTGGATGTTTCTTGTAGACCTAAACATTTTAATGCTGCTTTTGGCTTCTGTGTCATAAAATTTAAATGAGAACCTCTAATTCTTTTAGAGTGCCAAAAATATTTCGTAAACAATGTTTTGCAGCAGAGAGCCTGGGCTTCTGGGATATTGCATTATTGTTGGATGACAGTCTGTCTCTAAGCCAACCCATAAAAAGGATATAGCAAAAATGGAATAAATGGAAACTGCCTCCTAAACAAGTGATCTCAGTTATATTAAATAAAGTAGTAAAAGTGAGACAAAATGCCATAAAACAGATCTGAAGTTTATGCTGTAATGAATGGGATTGTCTATACTAGGTAAATGGAAAACTGTATGTTCAGTGTATACAAGCCTTTGCTTTCAAGTTCATGAATTTGATGCATTTTACAGTCAAGTGAGCTTTTTAATTTGGAAAAATTCCAAAAGCTTTTTGCTACTTTGTTCTTTTCTCACAAAGCAACTTCTCTTCATTATTTTTAACTTTGTTTATAAAGGCAGAAAGATCTCTTAACTGCTTGCTGGTGTATCTAGGTTGCTATCTTGATAAGCTCAGTTAGGAATCAGTCTAAATTAATCTAGACCAAAGTCATAGTTTATAAGGGTAGCTAATTTGAAAACTGATAGGATAATACTGGAATATTTCTTAAACTTTTTGTCTCTTTTTCTGCTTAAGAACTGGTATGATTATTTGTTAACACGTTCAGAGCACTTACTATTCAGTTTTTTCATAAAACTTTCAGTAAAAATTTAAACAGTTCTTGATCTAATCTGGGTAATGAAAGACCTTTATCTCTTGCTGAAAAGAAATGCAAAAACAGTTTCTTTGAGAATTTGAAAGGAGATGTTACTGTTTGGGGGCAATTTTTTTTTTTTTTGGTTTTTCTTGTTGTAGTTCTGTATAGATGGCTTAAGTCAAGTAACTTAAGTTTGTGCCTTCTTGGTATATCAAAGCCCCAGTACATGTGCTTATTTTCAAGGAAGCAAGTATATATAGCTGAAGAATTCATTTTTTTTTTTTCCACCTTTTAAATATACTTAGAGTTATTTAAAAAAAAAATCATGAGCTTGATTTATTGCGTCATGTGATTAAAACAATGTGTAAGCTCAGGCATTTTGCTAATTTACTGTCAAAACAGGTAAAGACAGTAGCTTGTGTTCATTGTAAAGAAGTAACCAAAGAAGTTGGTTACCACGGCAGGGGGGTTGGAACTCTATGATCTTTAAGGTCCTTACCAACCCTAACTATTGTTACTTATGTGTTTGTGTGAGAATAATGCAAATTATAAAGATAAGTTGAAACCAGGAAATATTAAAATGGAGAGGCAGTCTCACTAAAAGAAATAATGAAGGTATATGTGGAGTTTTATATGCATATGTTTATATTTATCAAAAAAAACCCCAATGACTTAAAAATTGAATTGTGAATACTTGCTAGACAAATATACAATAGTAGGAAATTAATAGAATTTAGAATTTCAAAAAGTCTCAGAATATGAGGTAGGTTCCAGAGAATGGAAAATAAGATAATGCTGTGCTGTATTTAATATGGGTAAATTGAATGACCAGGATAATTATAGGCTTGTCAGACAAATATTAATCCAGGCAAGAAAGTGAAGAGNATACTTGTCTGTATGTTGGTGATGCTGGCTCAATGGCAGTGAAAAGCACTTTGCAAGGTGAGGTAATCCTGATGTGACCTAACAACAGTAGCACTGAAGTGATGCTTCTCTCAGCTGCAGCTCCTGGTCACCGATGCTGCCACAGGAGGGAAATGGACCAGCTGAAACCTGCACCTGCGCTGGGGGTCCTGAGGATGCAGGTACCTGTTGATTGCTTGGGTATGTGCATGTGTCTAACCTTATTGAAAGTATTAAATCACCCCTGTGCTGAAATCAAAAGTGTTTTGCTAGATGACTGGCAATGATGAGGGAGTGTGGCCGGTGTGCTGTTATGGCTTTGAGGTCTGTAAGTGTTACAAAGGTGCTGAAATACAGCTGGTGTGAGACAAGGCTCTATTAAGCGCTTCTTGAAGAAGTGCTTTCCTGAACCAAGACATAGAGGTAACTCTAAATGCCACCTGGTGTGTACTTATTATTAACATTTTCTTAGCTGGTTAAAAATTTGGGTGTAGTCTCCGATTGACTTTTGTGCGTGGCAGTGTTTTCCTTGTGCGGTCAAGAGGCAAAGGTGTATCAGCATTTTTCACAGGACTTAGGTAAAGGTAAGCCAGAAAGTGAGAGGACCTGACATGTGACCTTCCAATTGGAAGTGCCAGATGTGAAAGCAAGGTTGTGATGTTGACTCAGAGGATTTTCTCCTTGCCAAAAGGCATGCTTACAAGACTAGATGTCCCAGCAGCATATGATTAGAATTTGTGATGGCATTTGGATGTTTCTTGTAGACCTAAACATTTTAATGCTGCTTTTGGCTTCTGTGTCATAAAATTTAAATGAGAACCTCTAATTCTTTTAGAGTGCCAAAAATATTTCGTAAACAATGTTTTGCAGCAGAGAGCCTGGGCTTCTGGGATATTGCATTATTGTTGGATGACAGTCTGTCTCTAAGCCAACCCATAAAAAGGATATAGCAAAAATGGAATAAATGGAAACTGCCTCCTAAACAAGTGATCTCAGTTATATTAAATAAAGTAGTAAAAGTGAGACAAAATGCCATAAAACAGATCTGAAGTTTATGCTGTAATGAATGGGATTGTCTATACTAGGTAAATGGAAAACTGTATGTTCAGTGTATACAAGCCTTTGCTTTCAAGTTCATGAATTTGATGCATTTTACAGTCAAGTGAGCTTTTTAATTTGGAAAAATTCCAAAAGCTTTTTGCTACTTTGTTCTTTTCTCACAAAGCAACTTCTCTTCATTATTTTTAACTTTGTTTATAAAGGCAGAAAGATCTCTTAACTGCTTGCTGGTGTATCTAGGTTGCTATCTTGATAAGCTCAGTTAGGAATCAGTCTAAATTAATCTAGACCAAAGTCATAGTTTATAAGGGTAGCTAATTTGAAAACTGATAGGATAATACTGGAATATTTCTTAAACTTTTTGTCTCTTTTTCTGCTTAAGAACTGGTATGATTATTTGTTAACACGTTCAGAGCACTTACTATTCAGTTTTTTCATAAAACTTTCAGTAAAAATTTAAACAGTTCTTGATCTAATCTGGGTAATGAAAGACCTTTATCTCTTGCTGAAAAGAAATGCAAAAACAGTTTCTTTGAGAATTTGAAAGGAGATGTTACTGTTTGGGGGAAATTTTTTGTTTTGTTTGTTTTTCTTGTTACAGTTCTGTATAGATGGCAGGGGAAGCTTAAGTCAAGTAACTTAAGGTTGTGGCTTCTTGGTATATCAAAGCCCCAGTACATGTGCTTATTTTTCAAGGAAGCAAGTATATAGCTGAAGAACTGATATTTTTTTTTTTCACCTTTTAAATATCTTTACAGTTCTTGAAAAATATTCATGAGCTTGATTTCTTGTGTCATGTGATTAAAACAATGTGTAAGCTCAAGCATTTTGCTAATTTACTGTCAAAACAGGTAAAGACAGTAGCTTGTGTTCATTGTAAAGAAGTAACCAAAGAAGTTGGTTACCACGGCAAGGGGGTTGGAACTCTGTGATCTTTAAGGTCCTTACCAACCCTAACTGTTCTATGATTCTATAAGTTACTTACGCGTTTGTGTGAGAATAATGCAAATTATAAAGATAAGTTGAAACCAGGAAATATTAAAATGGAGAGGCAGTCTCACTAAAAGAAATAATGAAGGTATATGTGGAGTTTTATATGCATATGTTTATATTTATCAAAAAAAACCCCAATGACTTAAAAATTGAATTGTGAATACTTGCTAGACAAATATACAATAGTAGGAAATTAATAGAATTTAGAATTTCAAAAAGTCTCAGAATATGAGGTAGGTTCCAGAGAATGGAAAATAAGATAATGCTGTGCTGTATTTAATATGGGTAAATTGAATGACCAGGATAATTATAGGCTTGTCAGACAAATATTAATCCAGGCAAGAAAGTGAAGAGGCTGATATAAGACTCAATTATTACAAAATTAAAAGAAGTTATAAGATAATTAATGCCAATTGGCATGCAATTATAGACAATAGATTTTTTTGTCACTTTATCTCTTCTGATGAGATAAAACGTTTGGTTTTTAACTGTAGTGTTGTTAATGCAATGGAAGTATTGAGAGCATTTAACTTGCTAGCATCTGGCATTTCAGCTAAGAAAATAAGCAAGTGTACTGTCAGCTAGTGCATTTTAAATGGATGGAAAATGGTAATTGATAGGGCTCAAAATGTACTTATAAATTGGAAACTATACCAGACTCTGTTTGTAGTGATGTTTCTTCACAATGAAGTGGGAGAAAAACAAATTAATTATTGGAAAAAGTCTGCAAATGCAAATGGCTGAGGTAATGGTAAATCTTAGGGAGAGGGAGGGAAAACAGAGAACTCTTTGATCATTTTGATCATATTCAAAGTTACATATTTGGAAATAATGAACTGTCATATGTCCTTGGTTGGGCTTGTGTCTTAGAAAGTAGTGGCTCTAAAAAGTTATGACTTGATGTTACATGTGAGCTATGGCTGTCTCCTGTCTGCTATAATGTCATTAGTAGTCTTGAAGAAGAAGCCTAAGTCTGCAGCCTGAGAAAGACATCTGTGGTCCTAGCTTGTTCTAGATTGGTTTGCATGTGTGATTTTTTTTGTTTACTCAGTGGTAATCCCTTTAGCCCTGTGTATGTATGGCATACAGTGCTGGCCTTGCATGCTTCATCTCACCAGTTTTGCTTTTCGGTTAGGAAGGTTACTAATAGGACCAACCTTCAGGTTATAACACTTTAAGTTGTGTGTGGAGCCATTCCTCAGAGGCTGGCTTTGTGGCTGTTGTGTTGTTCTGCTCATTGCTGGGCAGCAGAGTGGGCTGGTGGGAAAACAGGCAGGAGCAGTGGTCAATAGCCCTCCCACCCAGAAAATACTTCTCTGTGATCGGTATAATCTGAGACAGCCTCTTTGTGCTGTAAATTTGCTGTTTCCTTAGCAGAAGATGATTCAAGTTCATCTCACAGTTGTTAATACTTGAAATACATTTGTTACTTTTGTCTTCAAATAACGTATAGGTATGTTTATGTTTCAAAGCCTGCTGCTCCATACTGTATGGTCTTACTCTATGTATTTCCTATAAAGGTCTTTACAGACTGAGTACTCTGTCCTCTCTGGGAAGCAGAGATAATTCCCAGTTTAAAAGGAAGACTGATTTTATCAAACTAGGGGAAAAATGAGCCATCAAAAAAAAAAAAAAAAGGTGAAGAGAAGTGTAGATAATATTTAAGTGAAAAGCAGTAGAACTGAAAAAAGAAGGATAATTTGATAATACATTTTAGTTAGATGTTGAAGTGGAGCATGCTCTTCTGGAGAGAGAGCAAGATGTGTTCAAGATTAAACAGCTGAATAGGTGTAAATGAAATCTTGTCTTTAGTAAAAATGCATTCTAGTTTCCCTTGTTTTAAAGATTCAGCTTCATTGCTCTATTTTCTAGAATCTGTTTTATAACAGAATGTTTTTTATCCAGGGATGGATCTCTGCTTTAAAGAGATGCTTAAAGAAATTATTATCCCTGGGGGAAAAGAGATATGTGCAAAGAATTTGTTTATGGCAAATATGCTTCATCACAAAATAAAGTCATCTCCTTTATATGCAGTGCCCACTGTAAAATTATAATTATGTAGTAACTTAAATAGTCTCCGTAAGAATTTGCTGCTCCCCCCCCAGCCCCACAAACTTAATGCTAGTGGAAACTGGTGGTAAGTCTGTAATCACTGAATCCAGTGTGTATATGTATATGTGTGCATATACAATTTATACGCACACATATAAAAAAGTGTTTGAGAAGGTAGTCAACTTAAGAACATTCTTTACCATCTTTGGGCTTCTTAATTGAAACTTGAGTGTTTAAATTTGTCCTCTCCAAATACTGGCTTAAAAAGGAGATGAGAGAGAAAGAAAAATGAAAATTAAGCAGTAAAAGAAGGTTTGAAAACATCCTTGAAAAGACACAAGAAACTTTCTTCTCTAACTCAGAACTGACAAGGCTGACCTCACTAATTGCCGGTTTGTTTCTGTTTGTCATTACTCCTGACTGATTACAAAATTTTATTTTAACCACGTATTTACTCTGCTGTTGTCATTTAGGTCATAACCTTGTAGCAATGAATTTCACAGGCTAATTGCCCTATGTAGGAAAGAAGGGATGTTACACAGGATTTTTGAATTTTCCTTTTTTTACTTGTCTGAGTGTCTGAGTGAGAGGAGATAAATAGAAATTAATTAATTATGTTTCCTGTCAGTTTATTATAGTTCTACAAGAATCTCTTCCTTGCCCTATCACTTGGGTATAGAGACTGAGCACTTCTAATCACATCTATCACCTGTCTGAATTAGTCAGCTATCATCTGTTCCTTTTGCAATGAAGAATTCCTGAAGTGAACACAATATACCTCTTAAATATAATTTTGATTTATAATATGACTTGATACCTTTACCTTATCCTTTTCCCTTTCTTATGTAAAGTGGCAATGGATTACCTTTTTGACTGTTACAGTACATTGAACAGTATTACAGTAGTTCCAAAATTGTTTCATCTGGGATTCAGACATTTCCAGAACTCACTGTGCCTTAATGTGTTAATGATTCATGTGAAAGTGTTAGTTCATAACATCTCCTTCACTATAATTGGTTTTCTTCCATTTCTTCAGCAAAGTTGTTCTCTTTTCAGTATCCAGAGGATGCATGAAGTATCTCATACTGACTTTATTTCATGCAGTAAACATAATATTATTGATGGCGTTTTGTTCTAGTCTGGTCGAAGTCCTCTGAAAAATCCTACAGGGCAAAATTTTTGGACTCATGCTGTTCTGTTTGTGTGTTACTTTAAGTTGCTATTGTGCAGAAATACAACTCTAGCTAGCTATTTGGGGTGATGACACGCAGGTTCCTTTTTCATCTAAGCTGACACCAGGGAAGCAATTTCTGGCCTGATTAGATGCCTGCCATGACTTTCAGACCGGTTGCTTGAGGATGACCTGTACTTAAATTGTGAGGAAAGAGAGTTGATTTCCAGCTGGCCCCCACTGCCTTCTGCATGATGCTCTGGACCCTGCACTGCTCACGGACAGCAGCACGGAGCAGCCCATCATCGCGGCGTGGGGCCTTTTAGTTGTTTGTGGTTTCCAGTTTGCTTTCGGTTATTTTTTGGGTAGGCAAACCTGGGCCTGTCTTTTCTAAGTCTCCAACAGGGTTAATAGGAAGGGTGAGCTTGGCAAGTCGTGCCTTGGTGGGGTGAGCTTGGCAGGTCGACATGGAGGAATTTGAAAAGGGCAAAGCAAGATCTGGAGCAGCTGGGAGCAGGTCTGTAGTGCCTGCTGATGGAAATTATCTCTAGATCAGGTGCTGCCTTCTTGAAGCAAAGCACCGGTGCAGAGCCAGCACACGGAGACTTTTTCCTTGGACATTGGTCTGAAGGAAGAGGATTCATTTGTGATCTGATGCTTTGATTTCCTACACCCTACAGATAGTCCTGACTGGGTGGGCTTTCTTGGGTTCAGCAGGAGGGTGAGACCGCCAAAGGAATCAGTACGACCGGCAAGCTGGAGGTTGCGCACCAAAATTTTGATTAATGCTACACTTCGTTAAGTCTGTAGCTGAAGCCTGGGAAGAAAAATCCTCTAATAAATCTACAAAGAAGTTCAGAAAGATTGAAAGGTCAGTGATAGAAGTAATCCAGTCAAGAGGTACACTTTCATTTTGTTTAAAATGTCATTTTGAACTGCTGAAAAATTAGCTACTTTATCTGTGCAGTTCAAGTACCAAACAGTTTTTCCATAGTATTGGAATTTGTAACTTTTAAATGTCCTTGAGGATATTTAGGGATTATTTTTTTTTTTTTTTTAGGGTTAATAAGCAGTTGTTAGCATAATGTTACATAAAAATGCGACACAACATACAGCATAATTTCTTCTGAGGCATATGCAAGTTTATAAAGCCTTTTAAGGAGAGAACTCTACTGCTTGCATTCTATAACTATGAAATGTCTTTCATAAAATGCCATAAATGTTAAAACTTATGCTTCCATTAAAAGTTGATAATGTACACAGTTGTCTCTAGTGAGGGACACAGCTATGCCAGTGGCACAAACACTGTTCTAATAAGTCTTAGAAGCATATTCTGAGAAGTGTGGTAGCTGGGTAGCATTAGATTATTTTACCAGTACTTGCTTGATGTAGGAAAATATTTACAGCAACTAAGAGTGAAACTTGAGAGGAGATGGAAATTAAATTTCGTTGTCTAATCAGGTTTTGACAGTCAAAAAAAAGACTCTAAATTCTTGCTGCTTTAAGTTGAAATGGGAATTTGATTGGCATGATTGTGTTAAGGACATTTGCCTTCACCATTCCTCTTTGTTCATGACCTACAGGGAACTATCTGGAGTTCGGGGGATTCCTACACATTTGCTGTCATGTTTTTCCTGGCAGGGAAAAGTTCCATCTCTTGATGGAATTGCCTCTCTTCTCTCCACCTGCTTCCCCCTTCTCTGCCACCATAGGGAAACTAGGTCAGAAAAGACAGTCATCTTTAACTAAGGTACACTGGCAGCTACTTCTTAAGCCACTCTCATAAAGGGACTAATGGCAGAGTTATGCCTTGAGGATGTCTCTGAGCACAGGAGTTCCTACAGTGGCTTGTCTTATGCAGCTCCTTTTTCAGGGCTGTCTGATATGTTCTCACCATGTGTCCTTACCCGGAGAACTGAGATAGATCTGTTATAGCTGTAACTTTCACATAGCAATTCTTGCAATGGAGAAATCTAGTGTTTTATGAGCTGCTTGCCCTTCTTGGGATTACTGCTCTCAGTAAAATATTTTTCTCTTCTTTGTATGTAGGGTGTTACTGTGATACAATATACTGTGCACCTGTAACTTACAATAGTGAACAAAACTGATTTTTCTCTTTTGTGCACATTCAGTTTAAATGTGATGCTTCAGAATCACTATTAATTAAAAAAAAGTAGCAAGTTGGGGTGTTATACTGTTTTAGTGTAATCTACTTTATTATTATTTAGGCTTGCTTCGGTATATCAGTTAAAAATCTGTGATGCTCATGTAGCATGGGTAGGATTTTTAGTAAGGTAAAATGTATTCTTGGGACAGAACTGCCTGTTGTAAGTAAAGAATGCCCCAGCCTAGGAGGAAGCATGGCTAGTTGAGAGGATGCTTATTTGCAGGTGGGAAGACCTGGGGTCCTGTCCCTACTTACTAGACTTTGTGAGCTTTGAATAATGTGTGTTCACTGCAAAATGCGTAAGTTGTGTTCCAGACGTCCATTTTCTTGTCCTTGTGCAATGCTTAATGGTAGTTGACTTTTTATTCAGTATATCATGTGGTTTAGATTTTAGCTTCTTTTAAAGCATATGGCTTGAAATAGTAATTACTAGGCTGGGTTGTGCATCCTACCTTGTACGAAAATATTTTTGTAGCCCTTTATCAATATAAGGTGATTAAGCCCAGAAGAGGGCTACTTTTGTGTTTTCTGGCTTGGAGGCACCCAAGGGCAGCAAATCAGGCTGCTGGCTATAGAAACACCTTTTGTTATTCTCTTAACTACAGAGGAAACAAAATGGCAATAACGAGAATTTATTTTTTTTTTTCCTGGCATTTGTTCTGCCATTTAGCCTACCATATATTTGAAAGACTGCCCGAAGTTGTTCCAGATGTTTCTTAAAGCAAAATACAGATGTATTAGTATGGAGGCAAACTCAAGGTGAAAACACATGTGCTCTTCAGATGTTCTGGATTTGTGAATTCAAAGAAGGCAAAAGAAAGGTTTGTTCCATATGAGAAGAATATTTAAAAAAACCAAAGTGGCTGACAGCTACAGTGAAATAATCTGTTAAACATGAGGGACTGAAATTATTATCATACTGATTAAAAAGGGAAAAGAAAAAGAAGGACTGATCTCTTGAGATTTCAACCAGCTTGGGCTAATTTTGAAGTACATCTAGAAAATAGGTCTTATCCTTCTTTGACTTTGAACTGCACCAAAAATGTTACCAGAATAGCTTTGGATCAAAGTGTTCAGGAGCAAAGTTTAAATTTTAGGAGATTAATGGCTGGATTTAGGATTCTGACTGTGTTCCATTTCTGGTAATGATCAGTATCTTGATTATTCGTTTGCTTGTGATAGTATAGCTTCACAGATGTGAGTGGTGTCATGTGAAAAAAACTGATGCAAAAAGCTGAGTGGGAAGTTTTTCTCATCTGAGCTTTTTTGTGTCTTTGGAATAGATCAGTTTTCATAGAAGCTCGTTGCTGGTGTAATAGATGTCAAAAGTATTAATAGTTGTACAGATAAACACCGTCCTGTCAGCTCACTTTCTACAAGCACTTTAGTTTCTACTCTTATACTCTGCATGCAGTTAACCATTTGATCATTTCTTCTCATAATTATCTAGTTAATCCATGTTATGTATCAGAAGGTGCTGAATATAAAAAAGTCATTGGTGAAATTGATAACTTAACGGTGTACTCCATTTTATAGGGTGAGAGCATTTGGACCAAAAATATGTATGTCATTTGTACAGAGAGCTGTATTGCAGAATGGGGATTTGACTTTTCCTCTTCTAGTGTGTATCCCTATGTCTACCTCTGTTATTCTGATCTTGGAGTTCTAAGTTAAAACTTGGATGTGATTGGGAAACCCTTTTCATAGGAGTTCGTTAGTGTGCAGTTTCAGCAATTTATTTCTCTGTTTATATTCTTTCAGTGGCAGTACCGAGAGCTATGTAGTTAAGGAACAGCACACAGGTGAATGACCTAGATGTTTTACACTATTCAGCTGCGAATAAGCTTAAATATTTTGAATGTTTCAGTGCATTAGCAAACAGAGGAAATAAGCTGGTATGAGAATATTTCTTCTAAATCAGGCAAATGGATATGTATCAATATTTACTGGAATTAGATGTACTGGTTTACACTAGCCATAGTACAATAACAGCGTTTGGTTTAGAAAATGTCTTTGTGATGTCAGGTTATTTTGTTATATTGCACTGTATTTCTGTCTTCTGAGCTCGCTGTATTGCATCAGAGACTGGTGCTTGCAAATACTAAGAGCAGATTGTAAGAAATTACCTGCACCTGGAAATACAATCATCTTGTCTAATAAGAGCAATAATAAAGTAGATTATAAAGTCATCTTCAAAAATGAAAAAAAATAATAAGGGTAAAAGTCTAAATAAGTCACATAAGGGCTTAAAACCCTCAATTTGATTTCCTGCTCCCTTACCCTGGGATTTCCATGAAGACCTGCAGTATATTTCAACTCATGTTTTCAAGAGCAAGGAGTGTTTATGATTGTATTAAAGTTGTTTTGTGTGTGTGGGGCGGGGTTTGTTTTTTTTTCTTCCCCCAAGAAAGTTCAAGTGTGTATGTTTTAAAGTCAAATGCTCTTCTGGCTGCGTTAGAGGTGCTGAGTAACTGCATTAACCTGTGTGTGCTTTGGCAACAGAAGGGAAAATAAAACTCAATAAATGTCCTCTACAACAGTGATAAACTCTGAGGGCACAAAGGGAGGCAGTTAAGAGCCGTGGGGGATGATGTGGTCAAGCACATCTTTCTTTTCAAATTACCTATTGCCACTTGCCACTTTAATATTAGGTAAACGTATTTTAAGTCAGTTCTCTCTGAAGGGTTCATTCAGTTTGGGTTGGCACAGGGGGCTCTGTTGACAGATTCACCAATGTGTGTTTTCCTCTGTTATCTCCAAATCCTACATGGAGAACTTACAGCAACACAGAGAGTGATTTTATTTGACATAACTATTGACTGTCCAAACACTGTCTGCTTTTAGGAAGCTAGACTTTGTTTGAGCATCTGGACTATCCCATTTCCTGCAACTCTGGATTGCTTTTTACCTTGTTGGTTGACACAGGTAAGCCTTTACGGATACATAGTGTGGCTCTGGTAGAGATAAGCAGTCGGGTGTTTTAATCTTTACTTGAACTGTACTAGATATGGTGAGACTCTGGGGTAAAAGTGTGTGTTTGTCCCTGTTCTTGGGTATGGTGTCTAAGTGCCTGGCACTTAATATTGGCTTCACTTGCCCCTTCAAGCTTTCTGTGCTTGTCAGGGAGGGTGGGAGAGGCCTGAGCTTTTGCTGTGTTGGCCAGGAGCCATGTAACCACTTGTTCAGTGCTAAGCTGGAGCATCAGTCCTGCTGAAAATTGTGGTATGGAGCTTGGGCTTAGTGATGGCCAAGGCATGTTCAGGTCACTTAGAAGTGACCTGATAACCAGGATTGCCTTTCACTTGCAGAATAACTTAATGTGCATTAAAGTCCCTGGATAGTACAACAGAAGGATGAAAGTGCAGATGTAGGGGAGCCAAAGACAGCCAAACAATGGTGTTATGATCTGATCCTGTTGCTTCTGGC
>VZTO01000009.1:53782-112931 GCA_013400615.1 Syrrhaptes paradoxus
AAAAATGAAAAAAAATAATAAGGGTAAAAGTCTAAATAAGTCACATAAGGGCTTAAAACCCTCAATTTGATTTCCTGCTCCCTTACCCTGGGATTTCCATGAAGACCTGCAGTATATTTCAACTCATGTTTTCAAGAGCAAGGAGTGTTTATGATTGTATTAAAGTTGTTTTGTGTGTGTGGGGCGGGGTTTGTTTTTTTTTCTTCCCCCAAGAAAGTTCAAGTGTGTATGTTTTAAAGTCAAATGCTCTTCTGGCTGCGTTAGAGGTGCTGAGTAACTGCATTAACCTGTGTGTGCTTTGGCAACAGAAGGGAAAATAAAACTCAATAAATGTCCTCTACAACAGTGATAAACTCTGAGGGCACAAAGGGAGGCAGTTAAGAGCCGTGGGGGATGATTTGGTCAAGCACATCTTTCTTTTCAAATTACCTATTGCCACTTGCCACTTTAATATTAGGTAAACGTATTTTAAGTCAGTTCTCTCTGAAGGGTTCATTCAGTTTGGGTTGGCACAGGGGGCTCTGTTGACAGATTCACCAATGTGTGTTTTCCTCTGTTATCTCCAAATCCTACATGGAGAACTTACAGCAACACAGAGAGTGATTTTATTTGACATAACTATTGACTGTCCAAACACTGTCTGCTTTTAGGAAGCTAGACTTTGTTTGAGCATCTGGACTATCCCATTTCCTGCATCCCTGGATTGCTTTTTACCTTGTTGGTTGACACAGGTAAGCCTTTACGGATACATAGTGTGGCTCTGGTAGAGATAAGCAGTCGGGTGTTTTAATCTTTACTTGAACTGTACTAGATATGGTGAGACTCTGGGGTGAAAGTGTGTGTTTGTCCCTGTTCTTGGGTATGGTGTCTAAGTGCCTGGCACTTAATATTGGCTTCACTTGCCCCTTCAAGCTTTCTGTGCTTGTCAGGGAGGGTGGGAGAGGCCTGAGCTTTTGCTGTGTTGGCCAGGAGCCATGTAACCACTTGTTCAGTGCTAAGCTGGAGCATCAGTCCTGCTGAAAATTGTGGTATGGAGCTTGGGCTTAGTGATGGCCAAGGCATGTTCAGGTCACTTAGAAGTGACCTGATAACCAGGATTGCCTTTCACTTGCAGAATAACTTAATGTGCATTAAAGTCCCTGGATAGTACAACAGAAGGATGAAAGTGCAGATGTAGGGGAGCTGAAGACAGCCAAACAATGGTGTTATGATCTGATCCTGTTGCTTCTGGCGTTTTCCTTTCCTCTTGCCTTCCACTTGCACAGCTATGCGTGTAGCACTCCTTGAAGGATGGTTAGCAGGTTCATCACGTGGTTGTGTACAAACAATGCTAGAAACTCTGCTGAATGAATTAACTTGATGTTGAAGCTAAATATTTAGTTCAGCTGTTTACAGCTGTGTGAATATTTTACTGAATATTCTGGAGCACTCTGAATACAGAAATTAGCCAGTGCTTTCCACAGCACTTCTGAGAATGTAATTCATTTTTCCTGTTTTAAATCAATTGGCAAGAACAAACCTCTAACCTGAAGGCTTAAATTTAGCAAATTTCCCTTCAACTTCAGTGAAGCAGAGTACTTATCCATTCTATGAGCTTTTGATTTGCTGGTCTTTGATATTTTTTCTGATTTTTTTTTTTTTTTTATATTGGAGCTATTTGAATGGGGCTGTTGAAGGGCTGTGTTTGATTTCCAGCTTTGACGTCAGTGGAGATTTTGCTTCCCAAAGACTATATATAGCATGTATCTAACAGGAGAGGAGAAAATAAATTTCATCTATTTGAGGTCTGGTTTATTGGTGTTATTAGCCATCAATCTTAATAATATCTTAACTCCAGTTTTTGCACAAACTTAATAATATGAATACTTTCAGTCTCTTGGAAGACATGCAAAACCAATTATAGAAATGTCAGAATTTCCATAGGAAGGTAACCTTCCTCTTAGCAGTAGCAAGGGAACAAACCAAACTGATAGTGATTAAAGTGTCAGGATATAATTGCATTTTCTTCCAAATAAACCATCAAGTCCCAATAAATAATTAAAACAAGCCAGGTTCCTCAGGATGCAACAGTTCAGTAACTGTGATGAAAAAGTGCTAGGAGCCATTATTAGGTTTTTTTATATGATAAATTTTCTCTTATTGTCAGATTGTCAGATTTTATTACCTTGCTGTTCTTTAGGGTATATTTTTTTTCCCCAGGTTTACTGGGAAAGCGTAACTTGTGTCACAGACTGTAATGAGATATATGCTCCATGATGATTTCACAAGTGACCTTTGAATGATCTCAGTTCTAGAAAGAAACATGTAAGTGTTGACTTAGGAATGATAATTAAATTTTTCAAAGCAATATCCCAAGAGCCAGAATGTGTATACCTAAACCTTTGACATGTATATTAAAGAGCCTGTTTCTTCATTTTTTTTTCTTCATATTGTCTCTGGCTAATTGCTTACTATCTGGTGGCTTAATAGGACCTTCAGTTTTAAGAAACACTGTAAAACCCAGAAGGGTTATGAGTCTGGACTGTGTCCTGCTCCTCGGTGGTGATGAAGCACGAACTAGATCGAAGATATTCCAACTTCCAGAATCCAGGGACATTTTGTAGGACAGTCAGGTTGCACTGTTCTTAAACTTCACACTGCTTTATTAAGCATGATAAACAAGGGATCTCACAGTGGTGTTCTTTTGTTCATTTTCAGGATAGGAGTACACTTTTACAAATGTGGTTGTACTTTTCCTAAACCTTTCTTCACACTTGAACTTCCTTTTTCTCTGGTACAGCATTTCTTTTTTCTAATTCTGGCTGGTTGCACAGTCTTCTCTCAAAATGATACCCTATCAAAAATGTCTCTATTTTTTTCTCCCTAAATTGAAGTCTAAGCATGAATCTTAAATTTTCAGTTTACCTCATTAACTCTCTTCAGCTGATTAATTCTCTTGAGCAGGCATAAATTAAATGAAAAGTGAGTAAAATGGTCTGTAAAACAAATGGTTATCAGAAGTTTGTTGTTGCTTGGTCTTTATTAAATCTGTTTTAAATAATGTATATGTTTTGGTCAGTGAATAGGGGCTGCTTGTGAAATCTCATTGTCAAACTTGCTGTCTGTGCTTTGTTACATTACAAGGTCTAAAGAGCAACATCAAAATAGCTGTTAGGCTGTATAGTACTTGCCAGTCTTTGCCATTTCTGGACGTTTGAAGGGGTTTTGAACACCTGGAGAATTTAAGATACAAGTTGAGAAATGTAGGCACCTTTGCAATTGGGTAGCAGTTAAGGAAGACTGTTCAGGATCATAGTTTTGGATATAAGCCACATAATTCAACTAATTCTGTAAGTACTCCTTTGAAATGAAGATTTTGCTAGAAGAAAATGAGGTGTAGGTTCATAGCAAGCATCAGAGTTAGAATAAAAATAAGTGTTCCCAACGCATTTTTACATAAAGTGTGTGGGGGGAAATCTTTAAAGTCCAAGTCAAATCTTTTTACTGTTAGGAATAACCACATCTCTTTCTTTAGGAAATATTTTGGCTAGTTTGCTGGGTTTTTAATATTTAATATTAATAAAAATATACAATGGGTGTTGCTCTGAGAAATACTTGGATATCTAGATTTATAAAGGTGTGTAAGGAAGAAAGAACCAAAACTTCTTCCTGCCTCTTGCAATTTTTGTGAAGATATAAACATAATTGATAGATTTGTAAGCCTGGGGTGTAGTGGTGCAGCATAAATAAAGCAAGCATTTTTAAAACTAGCAAATGGGGCCAGGGTGTTCAAAAACCTCTCTGTAAGTGAAGGCTCTTGCCTTCCATTTCCAAACCCAAACTTGGGTACATGTGCATGCTCAGGCTAGTGCTTTATCATCGTATGCTTACTACTTCTCGTACTGGTCGAATAAATTGGATGTTCTCCTTGGAAACTTTTCTAATTTATTTTTAGGGAGGGAGGTGAAGTGGATGCGAGCGATCAGTGCACAGCATATTATATTGATGACTCTTCTACTTTTAAATCCTGTTTTGAATGTAAGAGCATAGTAACATCTGCTTTCTGAGTGCCACAGATCTGTCCCTTTAAGTGTAAAGGTTTGCTGAGAATTGATAGTTGACTAAAAATAGAAATTTTTTAATGCTAAGAGCTGATGAACAGCTACTCGGTAGCTAACGTCATCCTCATGGGTCACACTAAAGACTTGCCTTGCTCTCAATTATTGATCTCATTGCTAAAAAAATGAAACAATTTGGTAACTTGATGGACTCTGTATTTTCATTTGGCTGTTCTCTGCTTTCATATCAAGCCCAATCCATGTCTTGTACATTCCAGTAATTTTTTGTAACATAGAATCATAGAATGGCCTGGGTTGAAAAGGACCATAGTGATCATCTAGTTTCAACCCCCCGCCATATGCAGGGCTGCCAACCACTAGACCAGGCTGCTCAGAGCTACATCCAGCCTNTAGGGTTTGAGCCTATTAACCTTTTTCTTTTTTTTTTTTTTTTTTTTTTTTAGAAGAATATAACACTACATTAAAGAACATAACCTTTCATACAAAAGCCAGCAATTGGGCTACTCAGAAAGGTTTACACCTTGATCATGATGTTTCAACTGTTTCTTGCATCAGGGTTAGCTCAGATGTCTCCCTATACAGCAATAAATGGGAGAATCACAGGATCAGTGAGTGAGCAGAATGGAGAAAGACATTTGGCTCCACAGTTAGAAAAAAAAAAACCACCCACAAAATCAAACATACCATCAACAGCTTAAAAAAGAACCCAAAAGGTGCATTTAATTTGTTCTTGCTTTCACAGGTTAAGCAATATAGGCATAGGACCTGAATTTTCAGTTTGCAGCAGCTGCATTTGTCCTACCAGGCCATGTGTGTAAGCAGATTAACTGAAGTGATTAGTGCAGGAGAGAACAGGAAAGGCCACCCTTGAATTGAGCAATCACACATTTCATTATTTTTTGAACTGGCTTGAAATTAATGAGTATGGCAAACATGAGAAATAAAATGGGCTATCTTTTTATTTTCTGTGCCTGCTTTTCACCTTGGCAATCCTCTTTTCCTCTAACTTCTTTTTATCATCTTTATGTAATTTCACACACATACAAAGGAGTCTCCATATATGGCTTTCTGTTATGCTCCAATGTTCAGTGGTTTGAAACTCTTTCTGAAGATGTGGGTGTATAGGAACTTTGAAGACTCACACAGGATAAAAGGAATTGCAGTGCCGTTACCAATGCTAATTTTTTTTTTACGAAGTCATGCATCTTCTGATCCAAACAGGCTCTTCTGCAGTCTGTGAATCTGATATGTGAATTTATACTTTTAAATGTTTATTCCTTTCTAAACCTGTGTGACTGCATAAAAGAGGTCTTGAAAATAGCTTTCCTTCAAACATTGCAGCCTGTGCCTATGTATTTTGCAGTGTGTGTTGCCAGCTGAAGGACACTTTATAAACCAATGTGTGCTGTAGCATTACATGTGTGATCTGCACAGATGACTGTGACCTGTTTATCTGACTACGTATCTATCTAAAGTTTTACACTGAAAGGTTGAAGTATAATGTTTGGAGCAGTTTCCACGTACATGTGTAATAATCTTGTGATACTTTGGTGGTGATTAGTAACTCCAAAATAAGAATTTTTTTTTTTAAATCATTGCTTAAGGACAGTTTATCTAGTCTTGAAAATTAGCTGCTCAGTCTTCAAGTCATACAGAGTTACATTCTTCCTACATTTCTCTTCACCTAGGTCATCTTTGGAGCTCATTTCTCAGATCCATCACACATATTTATATAATTCTAGCAGAACGCCCAAGCTGTAGTTTTATCTATGCTCTCTCCTTCCTTTTTTTCCCCTCCATCTGACAATTATCACACCTACTGATATGTAATTTTACTGGCTTAATGGTTGTGTTTAAATTAATGATTTCAGTAGACTCCCACTGAAATTTCCTTAATCTTGACATTTTAAATGCTATTTCTGTGGCCAGATTCTTTCTCCTAATTGGGCTGTTTCGCGACACTTGATGGTGGCAAGCGGCTGCAGTTGTCTGGGGACAGAGGTATCACGAGGGAAGCAGGTCGGGTGCTGGGGACGCATGCAGCTGAGGCCAGACAGCTTTTGGTATTGGGTATAGCTTAAAACAAACCTCAGAATTCTGCTTTAGCCTTAAACTCTGTTTGTTCTGTATTTCCCAGCTCAGCTTGGTGTGCCTGCGCTAGCTCAGGGCTCCCAGAGAAGCAGCAGTTACAGGGTCCTGTCTGGCTGTACAGCTCTCTGATACCCACACTGGTTGGCCCTGAAATCCAGGCTGATGTGAGTTCAGAGTTTTTGGTGCCTGAGGTGACTATATTAAATGCAGCACTTCAGCTGTGACAGTCACACCTCTATAGCACAGGCATACTCTGTCACGTAAAACCTGCCTCCTGGGAGGCAAAGAGAGTTTAAAATTATTCATACCTTATACTCTGCCTCAGCAGTTCTGTCTAAGAACCTGTATCTCCAGAAAGCACTTTCTTCCTGATCTAATCCTTCTCATTTTGTAACCATCTGTCAGTCTTTCTTTCTCCACTCTTAAGAGTTGTGTGAGCAGGTTCATGTTGATGTGCATTTCCTTAAAAAAACAGTGAATTTTGGTCCAGAAGTTATGCAGCTGTGTTACTGAGGCAGGGTGCTAGCTCTGCTGAGGAGCTCCAAGATTTATGGCGACGTGGCTGCTGGACAAGGTCTGTCTGGCTCAGGCTGTAGGTCCCACAGCCACCTACAGGGACAAATAGATCTATGCTGAGGTACAAGTTTCATTGCCAGTTTCCTCTGCAATCATTCAGGCAATGGATCTTTAGTCACCAAAGGGCAAAAACCTTAGCCAAGGGGCGCAATAGCTTGTCGTTCAGCTCGTTATTTGCAGAGAAAGGGTCTGAGTGGCAGATGTACACTGGAAGAAATCACAAAAATCTCTGGTAATGCTGAATGAATTGCGGAAAATCAGCATGGCATCTTTTTCATTAAGTAGATGAAACTAAATTGAAGAAAAACATTTGATCTGATAATCCTGAAATGATACTTGTACATTCCTCTGTAATGTTTCTTGTATGGAAAGCTCAGGAAGTGTTGAAGCTAATGCAATTCTTGTTGCCAGTTACTTTGACTGCAAACTGCAGCTCCGATTCTCTGAATAGACATAGCCAATTAGCGGGGTTTCCCATCTTGGTACTGGCTGTAAATGATTTCCAGCAGAGAACAACTTAGAGAGGTTCCTGCAGGATCAACCAATTACCAACATCCCATCGGCAAATGTGGTAGTGCTACTTTGAGCTGTGCTAAGCTGGAAGCCGTTCTCACCTGCTGTCGCATGTCTTTGTTTTACAGGTTTTTACAGATTTTGGAGATACCAGTAACTCCAACTAGGAAAATAATGCTGCGATTGTGATTTGAGATACTCTTATCAGGGAGTGTAGTGATAGGACAAGGGGTAATGGGTATAAGCTAAGAGAGGGTAAATTTAGACTAGACATTAGGAAGAAGTTTTTCACTATGAGGGAGGTGAGACACTGGAACACGTTGCCCAGAGGAGCTGTGGATGCCCCATCCCTGGAGGGGTTCAAGACCAGGCTGGATGAGGCTTTGAGCAACCTGGGCTAGTGGAAGGTGTCCCTGTCCATGGAAGGGGATTGGAACTAGATGATCTTTAAGGTTCTTTCCAACCCAAACCATTCCATGACTATGTAAGCAGGTGCTCTATCCAGGAAAAAAGTGTGTGTATATTCATTATGCGGGTATTATATATGTTTTCTTTCCATCATGTCTGCCCAGTTAAATTTAGACTGATAATAAATATGTTTGTGGATACGATCTTGTAATGCTTGCACAAGTAGTGCTTACTTATTCTAATAGCCCTACCCAAGGGGTTATACTTTGTATTTGTTGTTTGCTTGGTATTCTGAAATGATGTTTGCTTTCATTCTGGATAGCTTAATATGCTTATTCTTTAGCCTTGCACCAATTCTTAATTGCAAGTCTCTGATTTAACAGTGAAAACTTATTGTGGAAAAGGATCAGGCCTGTAAGAATTATTTGCCTGTATGAAAAGACTATGTGAGACCTTATTAAAAAGAGCATTACTGCTCAGGAGGGCTTGGACCCAGTAAGGTGATTAATAGAGTTGAAGGCCATGGCATCTTTAGGTATAGAAGCAAAGAAAAATAGACCGAAATACACAGCAATAAAAAGTAGATGTTCAATGGAAATTAACAGCTGTTGTTGCTCAAGAATTGAAAGTTATATCACAATACTGCAAAAAAAAACCCCTTTTTTTCCCTTATTAATACATCAAGTATTATTCCTGAATTATGCTCAGGCACAAATTTTGCTGGTTTTGTTTTTTTCTTGTATCCTTACTAAGTTGTTCAAATATAGTTTTATTGAATCAAGTAAAAACCTTAAAAATTAGTTCATTACTTTAGTTTCTTCTTTTTATCTTGTCAAGCTAATCACTTGGAGAACACCCTTCAGCATGTTAGCTACTGTCCAGTATGACATTTCCTTAAAACTCACTGAAGCTAGATTTGCTCATGCTGCTAGTGAATCACTGTGGTCAGTGTTATAAGTGAGTAGAAGGAACATTAGTATCTTCCGAGGCTACTGTTGTCTTTAACTGTTCTAGGTGATTAAAATATTCAAGTCAATATTGCTTAATTTCCGTAATGAGATCAGTGGTCTGGAAGCAATATCTTTTTATTTATTTAGCTTATGCTCATATGTATATAGAATACTTACTGAACCTATAGCAGCTTTTGGCAGTTTGAAGATTATTGTTAATTAACTTCTCTGTTTAAATTCCTGTGAGCTAAACTGTAGTTGATGAGTTATCATGCTAAAAACAATAAATCTTGAAGCTGTTTCATAAACATAGTAATTTAACCTAAATTAGGCTCTCCATCAATGGAGACAAATCAATTCTTTAATGCCATATTTCTATAGCATTGTTTTGCATTTAGAATGCCTCAGGATTAATGTATATGCATGTGTAATTCTGGGAAAGAGGGAATCTGAGAGGGGACGGGAAGCCCTGTTGCACGGAGGGACATTTAAAGAAATGGAGATGTCCACTGACCTAACCCTGCAATTGTGCAACAGAGTCTCGTATAGCACCAAAATTCTGCATCTTTTTATAGTTTGCAAAATAACTGAAGTACTTCATTTTTCTCATTTCTTAAATCTCTGTGTTATTTATATTGAACATTTTGCTTGAGCTGAGCTGAGAATTGCTCAGTTTGAAGTGACTTATTTGGAGTTATTTGCAGGGGATTGTAATAATAGCATTGAACATATTTCCCCAAAAGAATAAGAACAGTACTCACCTGTTGTAGAGTCTAATTGAATGCTTAATTTATTCTTCAGAAAGCAGCCTGTTCTCTCCAGAGAAAATACTGGTTGAAATTTTAAAAGTACTTATTGTTCTCTGATCTGAGAGAACAGCACCGTGGCTGTTCAGAGGGGAAGAGCTGCTCCTGTTCTTTCAAGGTCTGAACCCCACTGCTTTGACTAGGAGAAAGGAGGCAAAAAAAGGGGATTCTGGACACTGCATCGTACTGACCGCTTGGGGATCTCCGAGTAGAGATGTTTCTGTGTTTAGGAAACAAGGACTGCAAGCCGAACTTGGTAGCTTTGACAGCATAGGTTTAGCACACAAAAACGCAAAGATGAGATCTGAAAGCCAGGTCTGGGGAACGTGTTTTTGTACAAATCTGACCCTGTACTACTTCCAGACTGACAGTGGTCTCAGTATGCCTAGTCAAATTCCTTCAGCAGAATGTTGTAGGAAGAATTTTGGGTTTTCGCAGAAATCTGTGACTCAGTAGCACATCCTAGTGCTGCTATTTGTAATTTTGGTTTAGAGAGAGCGAACTAAACTGTAATAGTGTTTGTTGGTGGGATTGTTTTTTTCATAATTTTAGAAGTGACATAGAAATATTTTTTTCCACTTTTAAAAATCAATTTAGTATAGCATTGAGCAGCTCAAAATCTGAAAAGGACCTGAATTTGAGGTCTGAAACTTGATTTGATGGGATCTAAGAAAGATGATTCTACTTGCTTGGGCAGGACTGAAAGCAATTTGGTGTGTCTGGGAATATTTGAGTCTCGGGTAAACACAAGTCTCTCATTAGTCAGGTGAGTGTGTTAAAAGGTGGTTTAATGGTGACTGTGTTAGCAGTACACTGCAGCTGGGGAGAGTATTGTGTGTCCAGCAACACAGGGAATGATAAGACTGATTTTAGGAGTTTTCAGTAAAAATGTAAAACCCGACACTTCCTTTCACTGTCCTTTAGCTTTTTTTCATTCTTCAAGCTTGCTTGTATGAGATGCAAGGGACAAAGCTTATCACTGCAACAAATGAGTTGTTTTTTTGCTGATGGACTGCTGTGGAGGTCTTCTTACCTGAGGATATTGTTTCATTCATCAGTTCGCCAAATTCATAAATTCTGCCTGTTGCACTGGAGCTGATTGCCTGCACTGTGTTACAGCATGGTTGCTACAACACTTAGCAATGTGAAAATTAACTGGAGTTTGCAGGGGGCTGATTAAACTGTGGAAGACTACTTGCTTGTTTCTGGTGAAGACTTGCTCTCTTTCCTAAGACTGCTCAAAAGTCTAAGTGAAAGAGTGAGAGGCAAGGTAGAAGACAATGGAACAGCAGAGATGTAAATTAATGTGCAGGTTACTGATGGAAAATGTGTAATTAAACAAAGGTGTAAGGATTATCCCAAACTTTGTGTTCTGTTATCAGATAGGTAGTTACTTCTAGACAATGGATATTATTAAGTACAATTAGGTATATTTTACTTAAAAGAAATTCATCCTATCTGAGAGGCTTGCAGTTTGGCTTGCTAATCTAACTCAAAATGCTGATATGAAATAAACATTGTTTGATGGTTGTTTTTCTAGAGCGGTATCGGTGGCGTTCCTGCTGCTCATACCATCCATGTGCTTGTGGACCAAGGTGCTGTGTTAAACTTTCCAAGGAACCTCTACACTCTATAAAGTCATTCCTAGCTGCTGCTGCTGTCCTATGGCCATTCTTTTCAGCAGGCTAGAAGTATGTGATGTCAAAACCTGTTCTCAGCACAGGGATATGAGATGGAGGCATGCAATCATATAATTGTAAGAAAAAATGGTGACTGCTGTACCTGCTTAGACAAAAACTTTTCATGTAGTTCTGCCCTTACATATTTTTAGTGTCATTTTTCAGATTAAAATGGCTAGAAACTTTTTAAATTTGAATAACAGGAGAGTTGTTATATAATTCTTCTGGTGACACTGCTGTGGAATAACCATTAGAAGTTATAAATCATTGTTCAACAACTCCTGGCCTTTCTGCTGGGTGGTAGTCGGCTCTGCATAAAGTGAATTTTTAAATGCCATTGAAATCTTTTGATGGTATTTTAGATTCTCCTCGCCACTGTTATAAATAGTAGACAAGAGCTGAGAACAAGGTCCCTGCTATAGTCTAGTGATCCTCTGAAGGTTTGCTTACTCCTTTGCTGTTGTTGCTCCATATCCACAGCATTTGCTCTTTCCTCAGTTTCCCTGAAGTTTGCATTTGAGTTACCCGCAGGTGTGTCTGAAGTGCCTCTGGTGTCAGGCTGCAGGAGAGGAGCTTTTCCTTCCACAGTTTTGCAGTCAGCATAGGTGTGCAGGTGTCTTGCAGGAAACTTCCTACTATGTTTACTTTGCTAAACAAAAGATCAAACCACCTTTTATCATTGACAGCAGTATGAAGGAAACTTTTGGTGTTATAAATGTTTACTAATATCTTTTTACATGATGTGCCCCATAATATTAATTTATTATGCACATTGCTGTATGAAATTGTTTCAAAATTAAATGCAGAAAAGCAATCGTATGTGAGATAATTTAAATCAGATGTTGTTAATATATTTAATTTTTATATTTTGATAATAAAATGAAATAGCTTTGCATAAAAAGTGAATTGAAAGCTCCACTAAGATTTCATAGCTCAGTGGGGACTAGAAATTACTGTGAAGCTCTTCAACTGAACATGTTATACAACCTCTCTTCAGAGACAAAGTTCAGGAATTAAAGAACCAATTTCACCCATCTTCTGTGAGTATTGCCTTAATTTTTTTTATCATTTGCAAACAGAAAATTCAGTTATAGTAATAATCATTTTTTGACAGCTGGGATTACTTGTACCTTGCTAAATATGTAAATAATGGAAAACTCAGTGACAGAAGCTTCTGTAACCCAGGGGACTATGCTACACAGTGAAGCCACAAGGGCTGAGAAATTTTTTTTTTTTGTTTTCCCATGGCAAGGTATACCATATGCTAAGCCATTTGAAAAGTCTGATCTTGTCTTTTTATTTATAGGGCATGCAGAGTTGAGTGGAGGTGGTGAAATTATTTGCTGAGATGAACTTGTCTAAATTTAGTTCCTTTCTGGTTGTAAAATACTTTTAGACAGCTTGATTGTTTTCAAAATAGTTATTTATTATTAGCAATTGTTCAACATAGGCTTTGCAAAGCAATCTAGAGGAATTGCCTGCTAAACTCCCGTTTAATTTAGTGAGATTTCAGCATCTTACTGCTTTAGCATCATTTAAAAATTCCAATCTTTGGCTTTGTGTTTGAGAGTCATGGGTTAGCATCAGCTTAGTTTAAGACTGTTTTCTGTTTACACCGGTTATCTTGGTAAGGCGTGATACATTTATAATAGTGACTAATAAGAGAAGGGTATTTTATTTTTAATTTTGGAAGAAGAAAAAGCAAGATCTTGCCTAAGGGGTTGTACAAAGAGACAGGCCTTTTCTAGAGTTAAATAGGTCAAAGGAAATTCCTGTATTTTAAGAATGTGATAAGTTAATCTGATTTTTTTTTTTTTCCTCTCCAAGACAAGTCCTCTCCGGGCTGAGGATTTGGAATGGTACAGAATTTCAAGCTGGTCCATTTGGCCGTATATGGCTTATAGCCTTTAACTGTGGTACCAGCAAGTAAAAAATGTTCCTAATCTGAGATGCTGAGGAAGTTGAAAGTGACATATATCTCACCAAGATCTCTGTTGCTTTTCTAGGTTTCAATAAACATATTAAGTGTCCAATTTCTTAAGCAGGAATAAAAATTAGAAACAATAGCCCAATTAAGTTATTTTCCAATATATAGGAATGTCTTCTCTGATTAAAGAATAGTAATTGGCTGTTGTATGTTAACAGTGTGGCCCAGAGCAATTTTATAATAACCTTCTAAGTGCTTGTGAAAAAAACCAGACCAACACTATTACTTTCAACAAATGCAGTTACTGCATTTCTTAATTCATTTTAGTGAGCTGTCAATAAATTTCAGTCCATTAGATGCAGAATTTAATTAGCTAGGATTGTGATTTACGTGATTTGTGACTTGCATGCTATTTATGGTTTCTAGTAAATGTTGCCCTTGGCAAAATAAACATACTTAATTTATAGCCAGTGGTGAGCAATTATTTTTCATTTTGTTGACACTAAATGTCACTAAAATGCTGTCTGTGTTAAGGTTACAAATGCAAGAGTCTCTTGCCAGAGCCAGCCAATGTGCTACAGTGGTATGGAATCTCGGGATCCTTAAGTATCAAGGACACAATGCAGAGCCGAAGTGATTTATCCTCTTAGGGAACTAAAGGTGTTGTCTTGCCAAGCATGGCATTTGTGTTGGGCTTGGAGCTGGAAATGGGGAACCCATTTTCTTTCACAGGTTCTGCAAGACTGCAGTTGATGAGTGGCTTTGAGGTGCCTTGGCTGATGGATGGTTATCCTGCTCTTACGTTAAGGAACTGTAATCCTCTATTTGAGACAAAATGGATGGAACTCTATATTTGTAAGGGCTTTGCTGGAAAAAAATAAGGAACGGAGGGAGAAGGTATAAAGGCAGTTACTGAGTTTTCCAGGAGGAGAAGGCGAGGGGAGTGTATGTTTGCTCAGTTATTCAAGCATTATCGCTTGCCCGCCCTCCCCGAGCGGCTCTTTTCATCCCACAGCATCTCTGGTCAGGACCTGTTTCTAGTTCCTTTCCAGTCTGTGTGCTGGATGCAAGGCAGCTCTGCTGCTCTTTCCATGCTGTGAGCAGTGCTGTTCTGTGAGCTCCTGGCAGTGTGCGCAGGGTACTTTGCCCCAGCAGCAGTACAGCAGCTCTGGCACTGAACTGAGCCCTGTGCCACTTTCATGGACCACCGAGCCCCAGCACAGCTTTCTGCCAGGTCTGGTGTTTCTGTGCCCTTCTCCCCTGCGTGAGATACATGTATTGGTACTCGCCTAGACAGAGACTGACCTTTCAGTGAGATTTGCACAAAGTGGACCTGTGCAAAGCCTGGCGATGTCGAAGGGGAGGTGAGCATAGCTGCAGAAGTCTGACATTACATACATCTTTACGGGTTTGACATCCACCTGTGGTTTGTCAAACTGTCACATGTACCAGTACAGCACTCCCTGCAAGAGCTGGATGTCTTTGATCCCGGGTGGCGTTTCAGGGAAGAACATCTGTCAGTTAAGACAGCAGTGAAAGTACACTTTCATAGGTTTCTCTAATTAAAGGTGAATGGTCTGTGCCTTTCTTCTAGCCTTTAATAAAGAAAGATGTTATTCCGGATAGCTTCAGATCTAGTGGCAGTGAAGATAAAATTCTGTGCTACATTTAAGGCAGGGTTAAAACTTGGAGCAAATGAAAATGAGAGATTTTGATTTGTTGCTATGAAAATAGTTTTTCATGAGCTTGGTAAAGCTTGCAATGTTTTATTCCTGGAGAGGCCCAATCACTGAATTTTCTATAGTACCATCTGTGAAGTATGTTGAAGTATTGATAAACTCATGGTCAAGGGATGCAGTTAAATCAAGGCAAGAGTTTGAGAGTCAGTCTTGAGATCTGTGAAGAATTCTCCCCGTTTGTGCTTATCCACTTTGAGCCCAGAGTTGTATATATTACAGGTTTGATGCTTTGGATACTCATTGAATTCTTACTGCTAGCATGAAAATGTCCTTATTACAGTATATGGTGTATAGCATGTCCTGCTTATTACTATAGCGGAAGTAGTGTTAGTGAAAGTAACTTTTTGAAAGCATAGTACATACCAAATGATAGAGATGGAATAAAAAGTCTTTATGCTGAACCTAAGCCCCATTCTGTTATTTATTTTTTTTCCTTTCTTCTTTTCTGTACTATTGTCACTGGATACCTGTTATGCTAAATCCTAGTTCAGCCTTGAACCTGTGCAGATCCGGGCTAGCGGGGGCAACAGTCACAGCACATGGCAATTTGCTCTCAGTGCTCCAGGATGGAGAGCAATTGGATGGAACTAGTGGAAAAAGCAAATGTCATGGTTTTTGACACTGAACTTCCAAAAAGTTTTTCTATGTTTGTAGAACCAGTGAACGCTTGTGTCTGGGGACTGTTCCCCAAGAAACTTCTGTGAAACTCAGAACTGTCCACCATGGGAAGGAGTAGTGTGTGCTAAGAGGACAGACAATGATCCCTAATGCTGGGCAGCATTTAGAGGGGTCTGCTTTCATCGTATCTCTAAAGTCTGTATCAGGTGAATCTTGAGAGGGAGGTTAAAAATTAGAGGCAAAAATAAAATATTTATCTTACAGATAAATATGAATAAAACTCTATAAATATAGTAGCTTCACAGAACCTATGACTACAAAGAAAAGATTTTTGCTAAGGCTGTAGACAATTGTGAGAGAAAAAATGTTAAGTATTTGAACAATTTTCAGAAGGAGTCTGCTAAATATTAAGGTGAGACTTGTGCCTTTCTACAATAGAAAATAATTGCAGGACTTGTAGAGGAGGACATGGAGTTCTTTACCACTCATCTTCTCAGTTCAGACAAACACGGTAGCACAATTTCAAGACTGCATTATTTCGAGTGGAAAGAAGAGTCTCTAAAACAAACAAAAAAAGCAAGGTAGAGAGCCTTCTGATCTTACTCTGGGAAAAACATATGGTACTGATTTTGCAAGACCTGTCACAAGCTACACTGAGGAATAAAGACCTGAGGAAGATTACAGTCTGTCTTGAAACGGAAAATATAAAATAAGTGTTTCCCCCCCCCCTTTTAAACACATGAAGAACAACAGTACATCATAAAGAAGAGAAAGGGCAGGATTAAATCCTTGAGAAATTTAATTTAGTGGAAGAATATGAAAAATTCAGTTTTCCTTCGACACAGATAGTGAGAACACACCAAAGTATAGATTGCTAAACTGTTAAATTGAAGAGCAAAATGATCCAAAAGACAAGGCAGGGAGGGAAGATAAGGAAAACATTGATATTAAGATTTTGCTACTCTGAATAGTAATATGCAAGGAAGAAAATTGAAAAAGAGAATCATGAGAGGAAGAGAGTACTTAATTTCCCGTGATGATGATGAACAAGGAGGTAAGAAGGACACATCATGAAGCAAACAGTAAGGAATAGATAGTGAGAGAAGGAAGAAAGTGGTGGGGAGGGGGTGGGATAGGAAGTGGTCCAGGGGAGACTTCGCAGTCACTTGAGAGCCTGGTCCACAGGAGCTGTCTGACTTTTAGGAGCAACTGTAAAGGTACAGCCTTCATTGGGCGGAGGCAATAGCACTGAGCAGGGTGGGGATGAATTTACACCTTTTGGGGCAAGCAGGAAAGGCTGAGAGACAATATCAACAGGACATGTTTAGGGTTTTGCACAATGAGATCTGGGACTAGGGCAACTCAGTAATACCTTCTGGGATGGAGCAGAGTTCTCTGAGCCGTACTTTAGTTAAATACATGCACCCAGATCAATTGGGAGCTCTCATAGGCAGACTGTTTGCAAATAATATGAAACCCCTGGGTGTGCTTAATAAAAGGCATAAAAGGGTTATTTCACTTGATGCAGAGTAGGTCTTTAATTTGGATAGAATGTGAATATACGTACAGTGTGTTAGGCAAGCACAAGCTTTAGAAATACATTTGACAAAAACTAATAAAAGAAGTACAGATGTGGAACTTCAAAGAAAAAGCGTTTTTTTCCTTAAAATAAGTTCAAAATTATTGCTGAAAGGTAAGGCAAGGAAAAATGAGCAATGGAAGACCGAAAGGGAAAGTTAAGAAAGAAGCTAGAACAATGAAGAGAGAGATGGAAGTTTATACACTTATGAATATAAAACTTCTCACAAACTACATTACTGGTGATGCCTGTCTCTGGCCAGATGTGAACACATACAATCACATCTCTTGTTTATGTGTTAAATGTATTTGAAGACCTATAAGAAATGAATCGTAATAATGACTTGAGCTGAATGACAAGAACTCATTAGATTTGTGGTTTTGTATATTGGAATGTTTTATGAGTACTCCTCTATGTGTTGTTTTGCATTACTCAAATTTGTAAAGTAACGTCACTCCTCTGCTCAATAGTATGGATTCTTTTTACACGTTTAGTGAAAATGGAAGTTTACTAGTTCCTAACTGTGTTTCTTGTTTATGATTTTGATTGATCTTTTTCTCAGATTCCTTTTCTATTTTACTGTANTTTATTACTCGTGACTTGTACCATCTCTTTCTAATATGTTCCACATCTGTTTGGTTATGTTGAGTTTCAGATGGTCAGGTACAGTTTGAAAAGAAAGAGGCACCACCCTCACTCTTCCTGTCATTTAAGAGACACTGTTGCAGAAGAGCTTTGTTGCATTGTGGTTGATGATGGCTGGAGAACGAGTTACATTTTAGATCCTGAATTGTCTAACTGTTTTTACAGTACTAACTTAGATGTGATACTTTAGTGAGAAAATCAGGTCAATATGATGAAAACTTTCAAGATATTAGGTGGACTGATTGTGTGCAGAGGTGGAGTCTCAGATGGGATTAGCTTCCATTTCCTAGTCCAGTAGACCAAAACTCATCTAATCAAATTGCTTTGTATTTTCCTTTTCATTTTGGGAGAGCAGATGGTTTCTTTAACTGGAGTGTGTCATTGCAGTCAAAAGAGTTGGAATATCTAGCCCTCTTATGCCTGTAAGGGACATGTGCATGTTTCAGTGTGCTTTTACAGACAGCAGAGAGGAATAAGCAGCATTAATTTGGCATATCAGGTGTTCCCTGCCTACTGCACTGCGAGCTTGTATACAAAAAATATGAACTCTCTTCAAAATCGAAAGACAATAAACCCCAGAAAGTTGGCATCATTCTAGTGGAGAAGGATCCTATAGAGAAATTAAAATGTAAAGTGTATCTCAAGAATATTCTCAGACATTTTTAGTGGAGGATGGATGAGCTGAGGCAGATGTCAAGAGAAGTGTATTTTACACCTCAAAAGCTGTCAGAGCAGAAGTGCTAGCCTGTGGTTCAGTGATGGGATATGAAGACAGCAGATGGTGTCAGAACACAGATATCTGTCAGAACAGGGCTGGAGAAGCAGAAAGCTTCAAATATGTAACAGTTTTGACTGTGTAGGTTTCAGAAGTGAACTAGGGAAAGGCAAAATCAATATGCCACATTGTAGACAGTCAGTAAAAAATGCACAGTGAATTTAACATCATCCCAACAGATCAGTCAGCAAACACACAAGTTAGTATACTTCTTGCCAGCCAAAGAAAAGGGCTGGTTGAAAACCCATATAAAAAGGAATTTCAGTAGGTTTGTCCCTGTACTTGTGAGTCTAGGTGCTACTGCCACAAGGATGTTGAAGCTGAATCAGAATAGAAATGGAAGGGTTTTTTTGTATCAGGTCCAGCTCCTGCCTTTCTGCGTAAGAAACTCATCTCCAGCCACCCTCTTATGATTCCTTGCATTGCTTTGTGCTTCTGAATCAGCCTCTGGAATATATGGAGACAAAGATGAGAGAGATTCCTAAACTGAACTGGAAATAAGACTTCCTCCTCCTCCTCACAAAGTTAAGAGTAAACCACTCCTGGTGTTTTATTTCCTCCAATGCCAAATTCATCCTGATAATTTCCACACCTGTGAGCTACCAAGGCTGTGGTTGGACTTGGTGAATCATTAGTGTTCTCAAACTCAAACTTGCTTTACAAGATAATGACTAATTCATACTATAACTACAATGTAATGATTATTATTTTAATATTATTAGTCCCCGAAGTGATCAGGCAGTTGGCCTTAGATGATCATTGTAGGTCCCTGACAACTGAACTATTCCATTGTTATATTACATATCAGAAGGGGCTAGGCAATAACTCCTGTGTTAGACACCCTCAAACTTTGTGCATTGCTGTGTTTTATCTCTCTCTTAGATGCTGTGCAATGTTGGTGGGCGTTCTAGTTGTCATTTGGAATGTTCTAAAAAGCAGCTGTAAGAAATATGTATGTAATCTTTATGAACGAAACTTACAGCCATGTGTTCAAAACACAAAAGAGGTGACTGTGGTCAGTGCAAGGTAAAGCTTAAAAAAATGTCACTACTCAAGATGCTCTTCTCCGATGAGTATCCCCAGGAAGGCAAGAGTTGGTTTCCACATACTTTCTCTGTTTGTTCCCATGGGAATGTCTAGTCTTGACCCTGTGGAAGGCTTGCTGTGTAAATTATGCAGTGATATTAATAATTTATTCACCCACCCCCCACAATTTTTATCAATCTTTTATCCTTTAATAGACCTTTCAGAGGAAACTTTGTGACTAAAAAGATAATAAAACCAACAATAATGCATTTTTTTAACCTTTAAGCAAAACATAATGTAAAGGTCAATGTATTTGTCAATGTAATACTAAATTAGTGCCTTTACATTTAAGTTTCCTGACTGTTACAGGTTTTAGTTCTTTATTATGCTAATAAGACTTGATAACTAACAGCTATTATATTATAAATGCCATAAAATTAAAAATGGATTGTACTAAAAAACATATGACAAGGTTATTTTAAAATCCAGCACTTCTGTTTCTTTTTTATGTCTTCTATTTTGATTGTGTATAGGCAGGTAAAATTATAGTAAATCTTCCTTAATTGTTGTATATATTTCTTCTAAAGCCTTCACCAAAGTTCTATTTAATTCATTTATGAAAAAGAATGTGTAGTTAAAGCATTCCAGAGAAGGTATTTGTACTTTCATTGCAGTAGCAGTCTTTTCTCATTCTGTCATCTTGAAATACTGGTTGGCACTATTAATATTTAAAATGGATGCAGGGGCAATTTTTACTTTGGGATAGTAGGTAACACTATGGCAAAGTCTTTGAGTCTTAATTCCTCAGTATGCTGACAAACCCCTTTCATAGTCTGCTCTTGGTATGGGTACCTTTTAACTGTTTGGGGACAGATTATACTTAGCCTTCCTTTTAATTAACATTCCAATAGATATTGCCAAGGTTTTTTTGTGGTAGGCTGAATCTGTTTGCTGCCACTCTCTCTGGTTCACCTCATTGTTTCAGTGTCTTGTAGCAAAACATGACTTCCTTAATCGTACAGCCAGGTTATCTACGTGCTCTCTAAGTGTTTGCTGCATAATGATATCTTAACCAGAGACAGCTGAAACGTAGATGTAAATGTTAAACTTAATTAATGACTGGTATTATAATTCAAATGCAAGGCTAAGAGTTCTGCTTTTGGCTCTGGCAGAAGCCTCCAGAGATGAAACATAGTAAGTCAGTTGTCTTCTCGGACTTTCTTTATCTCCATATATAACTTGAGAGAAATAACTGTCTGTCTTATCGTGGCAGTAAAGCTTTATTCTCTAATGCTTATTGACCACCAAGGATCACTGATCTACCATGGAAAAGCAAAAACATGTAATGGTATTTCTGTAATGTGCTGCTGAAGAGAAGTAGGGTTTGCTACCAGAGCTGTTACCTATAGCATTGTGTAGAAAATCCTGTGCTGATAATAGCTGTATTAATATTTGCTGGAGGACATAATTCAGTAACCCATTGCCCTCATCTACCCTGGGTAATTTATTTATATGTATCCAGTGAGTGACTTCAGACATGACTTTGCAGAAGTTTTAAGATATGTTACTCAACTCGTGTTTTTTCTGGTAGAGAAAAACATGTAGTAGGATAAAGTAGAAGTTTTTTCTGATAAAAACTTCTGTAGCATTCATTTATTTTGTTTGGGGTGGGGTAAAGATGGGACAGGACTGTGGTATGTGCCTTTTAATAATCCGTCTACAAATTCCTCCAAATAAGGTTTCTACTGATCTTATGCTTTGGGGAGAAAAGGATCATAAATTATCTGTTTAATCTCTGGGTGCATGGTTTAATTTAGTGCCTGCCTAAATTTAGTCTAAACGTGGGCAGGGAGATGAAGACTTAAAAAACCAAAAAAACCCCAAACACCCTAATGCTTCTCCCCCTCCCTCAACCAACCCCCCAAATGGTGACAACAAACCCCAAACAGAACAAAAAGCAACAAAGAAGAGAGCAGACCTTCCTCCATCTTTCTGGGGTGCCTAACAATAACCTTTCCTGGCTGTGTTTGATAGAAAAACGGTATTTAGTAGCATATGTTAATGTAGGGAGTCTGGTGTGTTGTTGGTGGGGTGTTTTTTTTGTTTTGTTTGTTTGCAGGTTGTTCAGAAACATTGTAATACTTTTTGAACGTATTTTGCTTTGAAGTACCTTGGCTGAGAACCAATTGCATAGACTACATTTATTGGTTATTTTCTGTCTTTGTGTTTGGCACTGGTCTTTTATGGGTACACCAAACAGGATGCACATGTCCAATGCAGGCTTTTTTCCAATGAAAATCCTCAAGAGAATAGAGTAGTTTGCTTCCTTCTTTAATTTTTTCCTTGTGTATTATCTTGTATTTCCAATAAACAGTCTAAGTTCAAATAATTTAAAACTAGAGGCAAGATTGCTAGCTGATGTAAGTATGTATTGTTTATATTAGCCTTGTTCTACATTGGACAGTAATTTGAGTGCACCTCATGATGGAGAGAGACAAGATAAGAGTTCAGAATGGAGTGACTTACCTAGCAAATACGGAAATGTTTCCATCAAACACAGTGGAATATTCGAGCAGATTTTCCCATAGGATTGTTTTTAGTTTTACTCATAGTTCAAAAAGTGTTTTATCTTTGCTGTGTAGAAAGCTGTTCAAATTTCCTTGCATCTTTGCATTCTTCTGTGGGAAAGGACAGTAAACACACTTTGGTTTAGCAAGCCAGGTCAGATTGCTGCTGCTGATAAAACAGATCTGTAAAGCCAGCCTGATTGAACAGTTGGTTGGGGGAATGGAGGAGTTTCTGCTGCTTTTTCAGTTATATTACACTATTGCTTTCATTCTGGAGTTGTTCTTTAGAAAGTTAAAAATGCATGACTCCCTCTGTGGTCAGACTGATNTAATGCTTCTCCCCCTCCCTCAACCAACCCCCCAAATGGCAACAACAAACCCCAAACAGAACAAAAAGCAACAAAGAAGAGAGCAGACCTTCCTCCATCTTTCTGGGGTGCCTAACAATAACCTTTCCTGGCTGTGTTTGATAGAAAAACGGTATTTAGTAGCATATGTTAATGTAGGGAGTCTGGTGTGTTGTTGGTGGGGTGTTTTTTTTGTTTTTTGTTTTGTTTGTTTGCAGGTTGTTCAGAAACGTAATACTTTTTGAACGTATTTTGCTTTGAAGTACCTTGGCTGAGAACCAATTGCATAGACTACATTTATTGGTTATTTTCTGTCTTTGTGTTTGGCACTGGTCTTTTATGGGTACACCAAACAGGATGCACATGTCCAATGCAGGCTTTTTTCCAATGAAAATCCTCAAGAGAATAGAGTAGTTTGCTTCCTTCTTTAATTTTTTCCTTGTGTATTATCTTGTATTTCCAATAAACAGTCTAAGTTCAAATAATTTAAAACTAGAGGCAAGATTGCTAGCTGATGTAAGTATGTATTGTTTATATTAGCCTTGTTCTACATTGGACAGTAATTTGAGTGCACCTCATGATGGAGAGAGACAAGATAAGAGTTCAGAATGGAGTGACTTACCTAGCAAATACGGAAATGTTTCCATCAAACACAGTGGAATATTCGAGCAGATTTTCCCATAGGATTGTTTTTAGTTTTACTCATAGTTCAAAAAGTGTTTTATCTTTGCTGTGTAGAAAGCTGTTCAAATTTCCTTGCATCTTTGCATTCTTCTGTGGGAAAGGACAGTAAACACACTTTGGTTTAGCAAGCCAGGTCAGATTGCTGCTGCTGATAAAACAGATCTGTAAAGCCAGCCTGATTGAACAGTTGGTTGGGGGAATGGAGGAGTTTCTGCTGCTTTTTCAGTTATATTACACTATTGCTTTCATTCTGGAGTTGTTCTTTAGAAAGTTAAAAATGCATGACTCCCTTCTGTGGTCAGACTGATTGAAATCAACCTTACTGTTTGACTATTGCCACTACTGGCTCTGTGAATTTTTAAGATGTTAAACAGAAGAGCACAAATAATACCAAGTCAAAACTTGGTTTGTACATCATAGAATATTAACAAATAACATACTACCTATTTGCTCAGTCCCGATCCAGCTTTTCTCCCCATTGCCTTGCTATTACCATTTCAAAGGAGAAAAGAACAGAGAGAATTCACAATATGCATTTCTCTTTCACTGTCTCTGTAATAAAATGCAAACAACTTGATTTTCCACAAGGCTATTGCTGACTGGCTTTTAATCAAACAAATGCTATACCCATTATTGTTCAATTTAATTATTAATCAAATTATTGAGAAATAGTTCTAGTGATTCACAGAGGATGCTCGAGCTGTCCAGCACGGTTATAAATGAAGGGTGTGAGAAAGCAGCACTGCAAAAGTTCTCAGTTAATGTGAATATGAAAGGACTCGCCACGGGTTATTTGCATTAAGTAATGATGACCCGAGATCAAAGTCAGAGCCAACTGGAACTTGAGATTCCAAGGTGGCTGAATTCTGAGATGTCTACTGAAATCTTCCAGAAATTAAATATAAACTACTGTAATGGGCTATCAAAACTGTCAGGCTGGCTCAGCAGAGTGAGTGATGTGTTTAAGTCTGATCATCTTCAAAAGCTCCGTGAAACTAAAATAGTTCCATCCAAATGGCCACAAGCGACTTCTGTATCCAATTATCAGAAACAAGCTTAACAAAAGCTGTCAAGTGCTGAATTGTGTTTTGGAATCGTGCTGCAAAGCGATAAAATTATTACCCTTAAAGAGAACTTTGTATGTAGATTAATGAACATTTCTCCTACTTAGTGATTCCAAAGCAGTGATTAATATCAAAAGGAAGTAATTCCGTTTTTAGCTCACGCATATACTAAAAGTTTAAATGTTACTTTTGTCGACAAGTCTTCAACAATCCTGTAAAGTGTGCAAGCACAAAAGGTGAGGATTTAACATTAAGCAAAGCCTGACAGACTGTAAGTGCTCACAAAGCTGCTCTTGTAGAAAATCACTGATTGTGTAAAATTAATTAGTATAATTCTGATCAGTGATTCTCAGTAATAGTTTAACTGGAATTAATAATTAGCTGCTTTTTGTATTTTTTAATGTATGCTTCTGACTTTACTGTGTGCATTAAAAATAGAGCTGAAAAAGTTTTGAGGGAGCATTCCTGCAAACTCTTATCTTTTCAAAAACAAAAAAAGGCAAGAGGAGCTTATGAGAAGAAATATAATTAAAGTCACAGATGAAGTTGAAGAGGGTGGGAGAAATGAGGACAGCAAAGATTCCTCTCCCTTTTAGAATCTAAAGCGCTGGTGGTAATGAAGCTGGGGAGTAGAGGGGAAAAAAACCTCAAACCACTTTCTTTTTAGTTCATAGAAAACTACCTTTAAAANAATGAGTTTTGTGGTAACTTGCTGTTTTTCTTGTTGAGTCAATAGTCATGGACAAAACTGTTTTAATCTTGAGTAAAAATAAGATTTTTATCTAATAATAAGAGAAATATAAGTTGAAAATGTAAATGAGTATGTCCTCTTAGAAACCAGGGGTTGAATGAAAAAGTCTAAAATGTATAGCTTTAAAATGCTCTCATGGAGTGTCATAATTTTTCGTAGGGAGCTGACTTTTTCTTGCTTAATGTTTAGATTGTTTAAGGAAAATGAATTGAAAAAAATGAACAGCTGCTTTTGGGGCATTCTGAAACAGATGGTGTTTGTTACCGAGACCAATTCAACACGGGCAATTTTGTGGCACAGTTAAGATGCGTTCAAAGAAAGATTTTATAGTATGTCTACAGAATAATATGCTTAGTTGTTGAAATATTTAGTTTTCAATTGAAACTGGGGTTTTTTTTGAAGTCAGAATAACTTATCTCCTATATTTAAAAGTTAACAGCAGCAGTTCATAATTATTCACAAGCTTTTCTGTTTTGAGTCTTGAGTGTTTACTGGGACTAGCAGGTGAAGGTAAGCATTATCTTCAAACTTTTATATTATTGTTTTCTCAGCTAAGACAGAAAATGGTGCACAGATCAGGAACAGCTAGTGTGTTTCTATGTTTATTTGCCATTCATTGAGTTTTCATACTGTAGACATTAGGAATCCTTTAACACTTGGACTTCAAATGATGACTTCTATACCAAGAGCTACATCTTTCACCTTTCTTCAGATGCTTCACTTAAATGACTCCAATCTAGTGTGTCCCTTAAATATTGTCCAGGATCATCTGTGGTGAGAAAATTATCCTTGTTTTTAATAAGTACATTTTGTGAAGTGGGAGATTATGCCTAATGTCTCTTGTAAAGAGATATAGTCAGAATAGAAGGTAAACTTCTGTCATCGGAAAAATTGATCTTTTGCCATTGATTCCTTGGTGTTCAGATGGTAGTGTAGGCTTGCATGGTAAACGGTATCAAATATTAAGTCTTTAAATGCTATCAAAATTGCAGTGTAAAGTGTTCATAAGTACTTAGAGGTGAATTTTCTCAGATATGTGGCAGTGCCCTGAAGGAACGTCATGGGCCTGTCTTGGGCTCTAAAGGGAATTCTTCTGATACTGGTGGAGCTTGATAACAAGCGTTGAGATACACCCGTAGTACAAGAGATTAACACGTCCTTAAAGTGTTATGGATCAAATTCCGGGCAGTGTGCATTTGGAACACTTCACTTGATAAACATATGTAGGTGTTTTATGTTGCTGCAGTGGAGATCAGAGCAGGCAGTGTGTATTATAAATTCTAACAAGGCGTTTGGCTGTGATGTTTGTGAACTACCTAGAGGGGCTGGTTGGAAAAAAGGCTTTAATTCACATTATGCACACACTGTTTCATGGTTTCATTAACTGCTTATGCCCTGCTCAGACTTAGGGAGCAGAACTGGTGTCAGACTGCATTTTCTGAAAGTTTTAAATGAGTCAAGAATATATCTACCATTAGTAGTTTAGAACTTCTCTTATGTAGTTTTATTTGCTNTTCCATTTCCCAGGCCTTTTGGAGCTCTGCTGAGACTTGGTCTCTCATGCTCCAGTTTTAGCAGAGAGTAGCTTAAACATGGAAATATGAAGCTAGGAAGATTTAGTGAATATCAATTTCTGCTACAGGTGCTCTGCTCCTATGTTGCCAGCACTTTTCGTCTATTAATGAGTTTTGTGGTAACTTGCTGTTTTTCTTGTTGAGTCAATAGTCATGGACAAAACTGTTTTAATCTTGAGTAAAAATAAGATTTTTATCTAATAATAAGAGAAATATAAGTTGAAAATGTAAATGAGTATGTCCTCTTAGAAACCAGGGGTTGAATGAAAAAGTCTAAAATGTATAGCTTTAAAATGCTCTCATGGAGTGTCATAATTTTTCGTAGGGAGCTGACTTTTTCTTGCTTAATGTTTAGATTGTTTAAGGAAAATGAATTGAAAAAAATGAACAGCTGCTTTTGGGGCATTCTGAAACAGATGGTGTTTGTTACCGAGACCAATTCAACACGGGCAATTTTGTGGCACAGTTAAGATGCGTTCAAAGAAAGATTTTATAGTATGTCTACAGAATAATATGCTTAGTTGTTGAAATATTTAGTTTTCAATTGAAACTGGGGTTTTTTTTGAAGTCAGAATAACTTATCTCCTATATTTAAAAGTTAACAGCAGCAGTTCATAATTATTCACAAGCTTTTCTGTATTGAGTCTTGAGTGTTTACTGGGACTAGCAGGTGAAGGTAAGCATTATCTTCAAACTTTTATATTATTGTTTTCTCAGCTAAGACAGAAAATGGTGCACAGATCAGGAACAGCTAGTGTGTTTCTATGTTTATTTGCCATTCATTGAGTTTTCATACTGTAGACATTAGGAATCCTTTAACACTTGGACTTCAAATGATGACTTCTATACCAAGAGCTACATCTTTCACCTTTCTTCAGATGCTTCACTTAAATGACTCCAATCTAGTGTGTCCCTTAAATATTGTCCAGGATCATCTGTGGTGAGAAAATTATCCTTGTTTTTAATAAGTACATTTTGTGAAGTGGGAGATTATGTCTAATGTCTCTTGTAAAGAGATATAGTCAGAATAGAAGGTAGACTTTTGTCATCGGAAAAATTGATCTTTTGCCATTGATTCCTTGGTGTTCAGATGGTAGTGTAGGCTTGCATGGTAAACGGTATCAAATATTGAGTCTTTAAATGCTATCAAAATTGCAGTGTAAAGCGTTCATAAGTACTTAGAGGTGAATTTTCTCAGATATGTGGCAGTGCCCTGAAGGAACGTCATGGGCCTGTCTTGGGCTCTAAAGGGAATTCTTCTGATACTGGTGGAGCTTGATAACAAGCGTTGAGATACACCCGTAGTACAAGAGATTAACACGTCCTTAAAGTGTTATGGATCAAATTCCGGGCAGTGTGCATTTGGAACACTTCACTTGATAAACATATGTAGGTGTTTTATGTTGCTGCAGTGGAGATCAGAGCAGGCAGTGTGTATTATAAATTCTAACAAGGCGTTTGGCTGTGATGTTTGTGAACTACCTAGAGGGGCTGGTTGGAAAAAAGGCTTTAATTCACATTATGCACACACTGTTTCATGGTTTCATTAACTGCTTATGCCCTGCTCAGACTTAGGGAGCAGAACTGGTGTCAGACTGCATTTTCTGAAAGTTTTAAATGAGTCAAGAATATATCTACCATTAGTAGTTTAGAACTTCTCTTATGTAGTTTTATTTGCTATAGTGCATATCTCATATTTACTACTTGCAATAATTTTGCTTTTAGGACCTTCACTGCTTTTCCAATACTTTTCAGTAGATAACAATTCAAGTTTTATAGTGCAACCTACATCACACGGTTAAATCATCATGGGCTTTTCAGTCATGGATTAAGCCAGGCTAAATGATGATTAATATTTAAAACAATTCTGGTTTGCCTTTGTAGTTTAGGTAAATTTTTATTCCACTTATTAGAACAAACAGAACTAGAATATTTTATTGAAGACATTTCCTGGGACAGATGTCTTGTGTTTTCTGTATAAATTCTGAGTTGCATAGCTGAGAAGTTTTCCCTGGGAAAAGCTGTCATTGGCAGAAGGATTTTAATTTAATATTTTTTTAGTAGATCATATGAAGAAAATATTTTTTTAAAAGCTTGCTGTTCCAGAAAGAAAAAAAACCTGAAAACACTTGGAAACGCCCTCCACACCTGCCTCAAAAGATAGTTCCAGCAGTTTTATGTCACAACAGCCCTTACTTATTGAAATAGCAGAAATTAAATGAAAGAAATGGAATGTATTAAATTACCATTCTCTACTGAGATCTCATGAAGAAACATACTTGTAGGAAAAATAAAGAAGATAAAATTTGAAGCCTAAAATTAGATTTTCATAAGTATCTGTAGTGGAAAGCTGTAAGACTTCATAATATTGATTTTGTTTGCTTTAGAATGAAGTCAGATTTTAGAATTAAAAATATTTCCTGTGACCAATATCTGACAGCTTATTTCTCTTCTTATATGAATCAACTATATTTTAAAATAACAGCAACACAGCTGGGTCTTAAATCTTAAGCTTTGTCTGCAAAGATTAAAAATTACTTTGTTTTAAAAAAACCTTATAGTAGTTTGCCAACTTACATGAATCAGTTTTATATTTTGTATTGGCAAAGAACCACATTCTTGGAGGAGAAAGACTTCTGTAAAAATTTGCCATGTTGCTCGTGTTGGATAACTGGATAATCAGTCTGAAACCATTAGGTTCACAGATAGCATTCACGTTGTCTGTCTTTAAGCAAATAGGCTGAGTGTCAAGTTGGGAGGTGCATCTTCCCTGATGAGAAAGGTGGCTGTGGGAGGGAGGCAGAGCAAGGCTCTTGTAGAGCACAACAGTCACAGTGAGAGCCTTGCTGAAGTGTTCATGGGCACTGAGAGGTGGTCCTGTTCCAACAAGAAAAGTTTTAGGGTACTGCTTCAGAAGTAAAAAAAAGAAGATGGGTACTTTGAAACTAATGCCCTGAGTGATTGTTCTGACTTATTGTACTTCATATGCTTGGTGCTTTTAATTAAAATAAGATCTTCCCAGGGCATTTGGATATATCCTGGCAAATAAGTACTTTTCTTTCTTTCTTTTCTTATATTTCACTATCTGTCTTCATCTTATTTTCTTTTTAAGTTTTGAGTGGAGGCTCCTTGTTTTGGTTTTGTTTTGTTTTTAAATCATAACTGTACAGTATAAAGCTCAGTGGAGAATCCTGTTGCTTGATCAGACCTTTAGTGTGCAAAGACAGACAACAGCAATAACAATTACACAGTTCTGTTGCAGTTTGGTATGCCATAGGACATACAGGGCTGAAAACAGAGCAAAGGTGAAGCATCTCTTTTAAAGGGACCTGCCATGTGGAAGAATTAAAAAAAAATTAAAAGAGGATCTTTGTCAGCAGCACTCGTATGAACTTTTGCAAAGACTATTCTGCACATGCCATTCTAAACAGACGTACCTCTATGAACAGTAACCTGACACTTATAACTACACTAAATAATGCAACAAAAGAATTTTCAAGGTTCATGTGAACATTTTCACATGCAGACTTTGCAGTTTCTTAAATTATTTACCATGTTTAGAAAACATCTCGGTGAATCAGATTCTTGAAACACAAAGCAAATATTAACTGTTGGGTTATATGAGAATTTTCAGTTTGTTTGAAAGAAGGTAATGTAAATTCTGTACAACTTCTGGTTTTACAAAACAGTGAGGCAAACTGCTTTTCCATTTCTGCTAGTAGAAACAGGTTTGCAAATTAAAATACGGCTGTTTAAATATTTTTTTACACTGAATTGGAAGATCATGGTAGTATTTCAGTAACAGAAGAGAAGTGGGGAGCTGATTTTCTACAGTCTTGTGCTAGTGGCCACATATTTCATGCTATCAGGATAAAATTGCCTACTTACTGGGGGCAGAGTATGTAAATTTTAAGAAAAGTGATTATTATTGGCGTTTTAACTAATATACTTCTGTTATCAATAAGATTATTGTTAACAAATTTGTTATATTGTGCATTTATATTGGAGACCATTACCAACTTGCTGTTGTCTGACCAAAGTTAATGAGTTATCTATAATCAACTGTCACATTACAGATTACAAGAGTTACTTGTCAACACTTCTTTTTTAAAGAACTGGCAACCAGGAAAAATATAAAGCTCTTTCAGTTACGAGCAAGAATATGAATATTGTGCCATAACCCATGGATTCAACATTCCTTGAAACAAGTTCAAGGCAAATTTCAAGACAAACTAATTAATGTTAAATTCCATATTGCCATGACCAGAGTGCCAATGGCATCACCAAGTCAGCTAATCTAAATGGTGGTAAAAATGTGTAGGTTGTGCGTATAGTTATTCGAAGCATTATTCTTTCCAGAAAACTATTGCCTAACAAGTGTCTAACACAAGGAATTATTTAGAGCAAGCAGGTTAGGACATTGCATATCCTATTTAAAATTATTTGCCATTAAGTGGTATTTCTGAAACTGCTTAAGGTCTTGATACTAGAAGTTACTTTCACTGTAGGCACCTTAAACTCTTCAGGCTTTCAGAACACTTTCTTTCCCAGGAAAGGTGTTTTTGAAGGTTTTATTTACTACTGTTGTAATAACATTGCTTCTAAATGAAGTAAACCTTGGCTATTCCTTTAGTACTTCAGATGATCTCAGTCGTTTTGATGGGTTTACTAGTACTGGGCATTTTTCAATGAACCTCTAAATAATAACTTCTGGCTTCTTTATTTGTTACTTAGCAATGTGACTTCTGTATAATATAGCAAGTCTGCTAATGACACATGCATTTACTAATGTAAGGAACCATCTAATGATACAGAAACTACCGATACCTAACAAGGCATAATTTAAATATCCTAAGAAAAATAACTTTTTCAGATGTAGAGACAACAGCCTTTTGTCAGAGGTTTATAAACAAAGAAAGGCCTGTTGTTTTTGTCTGGAAGGAAGTTTAAAGACTATCTTTGAGAACGAATACTACTGTTAGGAGGATTGGTTGACTCGTGCATAAAAAGGTGCTGTGAGTACTTATTAGAAGGATGTGCTTATTTTTTCTATTACTTTTCAATGGGACTAAAAAAGTATTTCAGAAAACAGAAGGATTGCTTTTCATGAAGTTTATTTTTAGGAAGGTTTTGAAAAAACTCTCAAAAGCCAGAAGCTCAGAATATTACTGGTGCATTCAAGGGACTGCTTGTTCATGTAGTCCTAATATAAATGATATAGGTATTGATCCAATGTAAAGATAAAAAAAAATCTACTCCACATTAATTGTATTATGTAAGTGTATTAATTTTTGCTCTTTTGGGAATAAAACTGTCTGACACATAGCCTGGAATAGTGCTTTGTGATCTATTATTGGACATTGGAATACCTTAGAGCAAAACCCAGGAAACTGCCCTTTCTAGAATGTACCATAGTATGACTCTTTAATGACTATGTATCTCGGATATTGAAAAGGTTCTTTTTAATTCTTTGGAAGTCTGTATCTGTGGGGAAGATATAATGTATAAACAGAAAAAACAGTAATATTTACCTCAGACCCATGTCTTCTTGGTAGATAGTCTTTATAGTGGAAGTATTAATGCATGTATGCTAAGGCTTAGTGTCGAGGATTAACATTTAACTGTGCAAACACTTCCTTCCTCGTATTTCAGGGATTTGTAGGACAAGGCTGTTTTTCTTACAGAATTGTTCTCAAAATGAACTGTTCTGGAGATTAAACTGACTGAAGTCAGAACCAAATTTTCAGCTGTTACGATAGTGTAACCTGAAGGAATTTACTTAAACCTGAAACAGAGCGGTCAAGACTTGTGGAGCTGACCCAGTGAATTTGGGTCTGACTCTATGTAAACAAAACTACTGTACAACAAAGACAACAGATGATACAATGTATTTTGAGGGTGAAGATTTTAAATACCCAAACTATCCTGACCAATCACAGCACACTGTGACAATAAAATAAATACTTACCGATTGTGACAATTGTCATTTGAAAAAAAGTGTATGAACATCCTGTTCTGCAGTAAAGAACAATTGCAAAATAATTCTGCTGATAATGGGTGAAGGTTCAGAAAGAAAAAAAACCACAACCCTGCTGCTTTCCCTTAACCAGTCTGCTATTTCAAAACAGGATGAACTTGAAATTTCATGAGATTTCTTAATGAAACATAGGTTGCTGAAACTCTTTATACCAAAATTGAAAACGTTCAGTTCGCTATAGGAACGGTCGGACAGCACAATGACCTCCTGAGATTTCTTGGTTTATTTTTTAGGGAATTAATTTTCTTGAGGATTAGTTCAGATACCGCTGAAGGCTGTGTCAGATTCTTGGTGTATTTGCCTGATAGCTGTACTTGCTCTAAATAGGCAAAAAAAAATTAAAATAAATAGCAACATGACGATCAGTTTGTGCCATGTCAGTTTTAATTTCTTGATTGGCTCACAAATCTATGCTCTCCCAAGACAGGATAGGAAGGGAAAAGAAACAGTTATTTTTGACGTGCCCCTAGGTAATTATATTCTTTTTCGTCAGACAAGGATGTGTATGCTTGACTGCACAATTCGGAAATTAAAAGCTGCTGTACTTATTTGAAAGGCATGTTTTCTTTTGGGGTTTGTGCCACCATTTAGAATAATCTTTGTTTCCTTTTAGCTGTGATCTTCTCTTGGGGAATCAAAGGGAGTGTTTTCAGAGCAGTATTGATGAAGATATAGCTGATCACAAATCTAGTAGCCCACTTTTTAATGCAAAACTGAAAGGAACTTGCAGTGGGCTTTCCATTAAAATTTTGTTGTAATATAATAATAGGGCAGACGGGAGCAGCACACATGACAAAAGACCCTACTGGGCTAGTTTGCCTGTTGGAGCGTACTGGGCCAAAGCAACTCCATGTTTCACCTGTAACCACAGTGTTACACGTGTGAGGTGGTTGTCAGACCTCGTCCCTGGTGTGATGCCACCTCGCGTGTGCCCTGGGGGGCTGCTTGATGCTGGTCTGGGGCCAGTGACCTTGGTCACCATCCTATAGGATGGTAGGACAAGAGCCTGCTCTTAGAGGAAGAAGGAGGAAGGACTCCAGTCCTGCTCCCCGTCCCCCTTTCTGACTTCCTTCTGTCCTCAGGTTGGAATGCCTTGCAGTTTGTACCTGCGTGACACTGGAAGGGGGTGAGGGGAGCAGCTCCTTGCTGTTTAGTCTTTCTGGTGCGTAGCCTCTCCCCTGTGGGCTGCAGAGGGTGTAATTAACTGGCCCTTATGGGATGCAGAGGTGGCCCATTGCTTTTAGCTGGGAGATGAATGAGGACCAAATTTGTCAAACATGGATGCTTGACTTTTGATTTAGGAATTTAAATCAAAGTAACTTCTGGGTACTGAACTTGCACCTTCTGCAGCAGCATTTTGTACGTGCTTACCTGATTTGAAAATGAGGCTGCTAAGGTTAAAGTACTAGGTATCCATCTCGGACGCTAACCTTAAGCATTAAAATCTGAAAATCCTGTCTGAGACTATCTATACAGTATATTTTTCTGTTCTTTGTTTTGTATTTGCACTGGTCTGTTAATTAGTCAATTGATGAAAGAAACCATGATGATCAACATGTGGTACATAATTCCTGCTTCTCAGCTGACTCATTTCTTTCCCCTTCGTGATATTGACCAAATTCACATCACATGATGTTTCTGAATAGTTTTTCCATTCTGAACTTGGTAGAGAGGGTTAAGTTTTGTGCTTATTTGTTGAAGGTTTTTATTTTTTTTTCCACTTAAGGAAATTTAATTTGATCTTCTTTGTAGCTCACCAGTTTCCTAATCTCCAAAGCCATATTATCACCAGCTTAAAAAAAACCCCTATGTGCTGGTTGATTGACTGCCAGGGAAAAGTTGTTCTCATTTGGCTGGAAATACATCCTTTGCCAGAAATGAGCCCCTTTTTTTTGCCAGCCATTTTCTTTCTGAACATTTTATTCCACTTGAGTGTTAAAGTATTTGTTTCTTTACCATTATGCAGGGAAATAGCTTAGTGCTGCTTTCCCCATATTAAAATGCTGCATGTGCAGAACTACTCGGAGTGAATGTTTATGAATATATGTTCAAAGCTGCATATTCAATATCAGATTTGAAGTCAGACCCAGATATATGTAAAATAAAGCATTTTGCCTTTTACTAGTTCGTGGTGGTATCATTTGTCTGCCTCACCGCACAGCGAGCTTTGCAAATAAGATAATTTTGCAGCAGTCTACAGCAAAACCTTAACAGCTGGCTTTCTGTTGTCCTCAGATTCAGATCTGAGCTTTTAATGCAGCTCTTCTTCTCGAATGCCCTTTATCACCAGGAGAAAGGGAGAGAGAACTGCTTTGCATTTTTCAGATGTAATGTGTTTTGGGGTTTTACCAAGACCAAAAGCTCTTGATAACAGCTGAACATTTAAGAGTGAGGAGGAGAAAGCTTAATATTAAATACAGTAGATAAAACTATAGATAACCTTTGGAAAGGAACACCTGAGTAACATGTAAAATAATATATTTCAAGAGATCACCTTTTATTTTTGTTCGTGGTGAACTGAACCAGTTTATGATTTTTAAGCCTTGTGAGATATATGACTGCTCAGCAGGGGTGAGAAATAGTTTCATGACCTACAGGTAGAAAATTGATTTTTACTCAGGGTAAGGTGATGTGTAGTATTTCTTTAAATGTATAGTCGGAAGCAGAACACATCCCCTCACGCTGTACAAAAATCAATTTACCAGAGCAGAAGGGAACTTGGGTATGTTCTAAACTGTGAAACAGAGTGGAAACAAAGCAGTTCTGGAGATAGCACTTGGTGCTAACTGTAATAAGGTTTATTCTACAGTTGTGGAGGAAAGTAGCCTTTTTTGCAGTTCTCTTTCTTGTTGATGTTTGGCTCTCTATAGTGCAACTGTATTCATAAAGCAGAACAGCCACTGTACGGTTCACTTTGCTTTTTCCTCCTAAGTCTTTACCTGATGATTTTACTTGTGCAAGCAGGACTGCTTCAGCATCTGGATAGTATGAAGTCAGGTTAAAACAGCAGGGCAAGGCATCGCTTTGCTTCAAGTGATGTTTTTACAGAGATTTTGACCTCTGTGATGAGTATCGTGCTCAGTCACCTAAGCGGTAAAAAAGTACCAGCAGTGTGACCTTTGCTATTTGCTCCCAAATTGAGGTGTGTCACGATGGCAGGTGGCGGGAAGTTAACAGCACAGTGGTCAAGGAAGGAAAAAGTTTAGTGTGGCTGCAATGCAGAGGTGCCGTTGCATTTTGTGTAGGCATAGTTACTGCTCCCTGGCCAGTGCAGCAGAGTGCAATTGTGAGAGGGAGACCCTCAGCCATAGATGATTTACCTCCTGGTTCAAATGGATCACATTGAAGCTGAATTTGGTCCCCAACCCAGATAAGTAGACCTTGGAAACAAGAGCTGTTGGCATGCTTTTGGGTTGTGGTTTAGACGTATTCATGTTATATTGATATTAGTGCAAGCAGAGCCAGTCTGCCCATAACTACTGCTGCAGTCCTGGCAAACCAGTATCAAGCCTTGCGTCGTAGCAACTTTGCCACTATTAAGTCGTATCTCTTAGCATTGAAGGTAGATTTTTTTTTTTAAATTTTACCTACTGGGCTGCTGTGAAGATGTGCAATGTCTCAAAGTCATGTACTGTTTTTGAGAGCCTGAAGAGGTGTTAAGCAAGGGAACAATAGCAGGTGGACACAAAATTTTTCTAGACCGTTGTCTTGTGTAGCAGAGAGCCACATAAAGACCATGTGTGAGAGTGGCAGTCATGCTATTGAGTGTTGAATATATTTTGTAGATGAGGTCTGATATATAAAAAAAAAAAGAATACAGTTGAGCTCTTGGGGACTGAGTCTCCAATGGTACGCAGTTAAACAGTAATAAGTAAAATATATAAAGAGGAGAATGTGCAGCAATTAATAATGATGGGAGGAAGAATCACTTTATGAGTAATAAGTATAAAGGATGGAGAAAACAAAATTTGGAGCAGAAGGAGGAAACAACAGATCTGCACCTCTACAAATGTGTGTTTTCATGCACTCTAAGATCTGCTCAGCATCTGTTGGAATTAGTGAGAAAGTTACATGAAGGGATATTGGAGCACTGGCGTTCATCTCTGTACTTGGGTCACTTAAACTGACCCAGTTCTCACCAGTTTTCTAGAATTTACTGCTGGCTGCAGACACCTGGTATTCTTCACACCAGAACTGCAGTGATCAGTAATGGAACTAGAAACCTCTGTACCTGGTGATGCTGCCAAGGTAAACTCTCCCTCTGCTTACTATATGGGTAAAAAATTACTTTCTATTCCTCTATCAAAATGAATAACACAATTAATTTTTTGTGCACTTACCATGTGTGCTTAAGAGGATCTGTGAATGGATGAACAGTAGGAAAGACCAGTATAACGTCTGCGTCTCAGCCAGTTGTGTTTCAGTTGGTTATGTGTTTCTGTTTGTTTGTTGTCTGAACACTAGTCAATTATAACCGGATTTTAACCCCGTAACAAATCTGCATTGCAAGCATTATACCCACATCAGACGGTGGAACCTGGGGCAAGTTCAGGTTGGGTAACTTGTGTGAGAAAATATACTAGCTTCCTTAAACATGTGGGTTTTTTACTTTTAAAGTAAACCAACTGGTCAATCCTAATCATATCATAGGATGTGGTATCACTGCACATCACACAAACTGACTTCATGCAAGCTTTCTTGGAACAATTTGGTTGGTTTTCTGTGCGTGTGTGTGTCTGTACAGATAGCCCTCCGGGTTACGGTCTGTTCCTGTTCGGTGTGAGCTGCAGAGTATGCTTCTTTGACAAATTGGTCAGGTAGATCGCTACATCTCTGAAATGAAAAAAGAATTATCTTGAGAGAGATTGAAAAAATGTTATATTTAATCTTTTCAACAAGAAGTCATTAAGCATCGCCTTTGGGGAAACACTGAGCAAACTTCAGAGTAACAGACCATTATTTACTTTTGATAGCCTAAATCCAACAGCAGTGAAAACAGGGCACTTTAGTGAGGAAACTAACTGCACAGCTACTTGATCTACCAAAGCAGTACCACTTAGAATGATGGTATGATAGCCAAAGAATTTGTGGCTACAAAGAATTTGTGGCTACACCATTCAGCTGTTCCTTTTAGGAAATTAAATGGTAAACTTTGTGTGGGCATATCACAATGTTGTGTCTATGAGCTCTTCTTGCACTTAAGCTTCTCTATGAGTAGACCTTAGTAGAGCTATCTCCTTACGGCTCATCCCTCTGTCCTGGTCAGGGGATCCTCCAGTGCTTGGCTTCCCAGTATCATGGGAAGGACCCTAGGATTCTTTGCGGAGTCCAGTCTTCTGTGAGCTTCTGCATTTATAAAACTAGAAGTTCATCTGGGGTAAATATTTATTTTATGTGCTAGTATTTTACATATGTGATTGTATGTGTGCAGTCTTATGTTGGACACTGTTTAGAATTGTGAAGGCTCGTTCTCTCGTGTAATGTCCTTCCTTGTCTTTCAAAATTAATGTTAACATTTAGTTAATGTTGTTCTCTGTGTTATATAATGTACTGAATTTGCTCGTTAGATTTAGAAGACGCCAACAGGAATGACATCCTTTAACTTGTAAATAACTTCAGTGCACATTAGGAAATTGTTCTAAAAAATTATTAGCCATATTTGTAGTCTTGTCTTCTTTCTGATTATCCAGTCTCCTGTTTATCCTTATTTGAGTAACACTTTCTTTACTTTTCTGCATTCACATAACAAAGAACAAAGTCATATTTTTGATTGACAACTGTAATTTTTTAAAAAAATCCCTTTGAGGGAACCATTTGTAATGTCTCAGAATATTTGCTTTCTTAAGATTCAGCACTCTTTCTCACAAGTGATACAGTATTTCTTAAGAGGTTTACCTTGTCAGACATTGTCAAAATGTAAATAAAGTAAATAAAATGGATTTGAAGCCACAGGGTGCCTTTAATAGCTTTTTGTCTCAGATGTGAAATAAATATGAACTTTGTCTAAACTGCAGGTTTCTTTGAGATTGCACAAAATGACAGTTGTATTCCTGTGCTGTTCACTACAGCTTTTTCTGGCTTTCATTTTTGGAGTCAAGGGGCAACAAGTGATACCTATGGATTTTGTGTTAAGAAGACATTCATAAATTATGGATGAAGTGGGACAGTTATTGGTATTTAAAGACATCACTCTTGTAGATGAATATTAATAGGGGTAAAAACCTGAAGGAATTCTGAATAAAAACTTTCTGAAATAGAGCAACTGAACAAGGCTTGCCTGATTCAATAAATAATACTATTGATACTGAAATGATGGATTATTGAAGTGTGCACATTTATGCGTCAGATTCCGCCTGCTCCTTATAGAGAGCAGTGATTCCTCATAGTGCAGCTCCTTAACTAAGTCCGTCTTCAGAGTTCATTTTCAAGGTGGTCATTCCTATGCAAGGAGCTTGAAAGAAACCTTTGTGTTTTTAACTTGTGCCTCCTGCTCTAACCTTTACGTCTGAGGCAGATTTATGTAGTAGTTTCAGATTGCCCTAGGTTGGCCAACAAGCAACCAAAACCAGGCAAACATGGATTGTTGGTAACCAAGTTCGAGCTGTTTTCTCCAGTAGATGAGATCAGTGTAATATCCACTCCCAAAAGATTGCATAAACTTGTTTACGTTTCACAGATGATTAAAAATGGTTAAGATTTTGGTGGGGTTTTTGGGGTGTGTGTTTTTTTTTTTTTAAACTTGATTTTTGTATCAAGGAATAGCATACTGAAAACATTCCCAATAACATAAATATGGAAACTGCTAAGCAAGAGTAGACTGTCAGGGACAGTGGGTAGCAAGTGGAAATGTCGAATGAACATAAAAGATGACAGTGAAAGTCAAGACAAGAAGAACCTAAATACAGATGTAATTCAGGTATGCATGTCTTGTTATACCTGGTATCCATTTCTGTTGCTTGTTTTTTCTTCTCCTACCCCTGCCCAACTTGCAAAATAACTAACAGTTCTGCCTGCCCAGCCCAAATTTGAAGCTTTGGCTAGATATTCTGATGTTTTCCTGGCTTTTAAGTATGCATGTGTGTTTTGCGCAATATGAGAGTGTACTCATTTTACACAGAATACCATGAAGTAACTTGTTCTCTTATGCTTTTTTTTAGGCTATTTTGTTGTATTGCCCTAGCTTTCTAGAGGATGCGGTAGTGATCTATTCACTACTGGGAAAGGATTTAATGAATTTTTAAAGAAACCGCTGAGTTTACCCATTATTTCTAAACCTTAGAATAGAAAGTGTGACTGATCATTTTAGGATAATTCTGTTTTTGTGAGTTCTCAGAGATTATTGGTTTCAGATAATTTATTCCTACTTACATCAGCTAATTCTTTCTTTTTATTTTTGGTGAATCATGAACAGTATACCAGTGATCTGATATGCAGAGGCTGAAACAGTAATTACAGAGTCACTGTGTGGAGCCTTGTGAGATGATGCCCTTACTGTGAAGCATTCTGTTTTGTCAATAAGCTTACATCAATACTTGGCAGGTCGTTTATGCAGTTTTAATGTTTCAGAATGTAAACTAGACAAAGTGACTAATAGCAAATTGGAGCTGCTTTGCATCTGCAATTGACAAATCCTATTTTGAAAGCATGCATGAACATGAGGATCAAACTTAGCTTTTAACATTTTCTTTTTTTTTTTTTTTTTTCAGTGGGAAAGTGTCTGATCCACTTCTAATTTACCTGTTGTTGATTTCCTGATTCTTTCCTAATCCCTTGCAGCTGAGATGTCCTTACCATTGGAGAAGCAATTAACAAAATCCCTGACTGGAGTGTATGAAGCATCTGTTACGGAAGCATAAAAGGTTAACCCAAATCCCAGCACACAGAGATGTCAGACTAGAACAAATCAGCATGGAGAATTACCTGGAGGCGCCACAAGGCTAAGGTGGAGCATATGTATGGTAAAAGGCTTGTTTATGTCTAACAGAATTAATTTTTCAGGATGAGAAGGTCAGGCATGCAGAAGACTGTCCATGATGAGCAGATACTGTTTTAGGCTCCAAATTTCACCTGGCAAACACTAAGCTTGAGGTTTTTTTTTTTTTGTATGTTCAGACAGAAATCACTTCAGTATAGTCTGTGATTACAGAGATGCCTCTAACTGTCCACTCTGGAAGGGTTTATGCTTATCAGCTGTTTTTTCAGCTACATTTTCTTCCGAATATGTTTTGTACTAGATTCAGTATTGGTCTAGGTTTTGTATTGCACTAGGTTTCTGTATTGGTCAAATTGATTCTCAAGAAGGCGATTTCCTCTTTCCCTACCTGACAGCATAAGCTATTTTAACCCTTCGAATTGGAGTCCTTCAGCCTGCTTCGAATTCAATGTATGTTGATTCAAGAACATCTCTCAGTGTGTGTATTGTCTCATTTCCAAATCTGAATGCTGTGGGTTCTATGTTGTATCTGAGACAGTGTCCTAAACAAATGAAGTATACACGTGTCTGATAGTTTTACAATTTTGGAAACATTCATATTGTGTCTGGGTATGATCTAAACAGGTATTGTTCTTATATTGCCTCTGCTGATCAAGATGGGTACATATTGCCACATGATCACTTCCAGCTGTTTCCTAGGGTAAAGTCTAATTCCAGGACATTTGGAGGTTTGCACTGGGGTGTCATTTGGTCTAAAATATGTTCTAAATTCATCCTATTTTGTACTCACCATTTGCATGTATGTTTTTCAATATGTAAACCCTCATGTATCGGCCTACGTATGCTAGCCCTGTCAGAGCTGGCACAACAAAAATGTGAATATGCTGGAAGGAGTTCAGGAAAAAAAAGCTACCAAAGGGACTGGAGATTGAAGGGACCAATTAGTTGAAAAAGATTAAATGGTCTGATTGTGCCCTTTTCATGCAGGCAATATTCAGTGGAAGATTATTTATTTGGTGGGGGGTAAGAGCCAAAAAGGGAGAAGTAGTCAGGGAAATAACAACTGAAGGGATATGATAACCATCTCAAATGTTTGAATAGAGATGAAATTTAAAATGTAGATCATAGCAACATAATGAAAATAAAAAGGTTAAATTAACTATAGAAAATTAACTTATATAAAGAAGGGAGGTGAATAGGAAATAAAGAAGAAAAAAGTGGATGAAAATGAAATTGTTTAGGATGTGGAATGGCAGCCACAGAATAGCTACAGAGAATCCATTGCTGGGATAACTTAAAAAGTAACCAAACACTAAAAGATGTGAAGGCTAGAAAAGACAGGTGTTTTGAAAGACGGGAATAATGGAGCATGGGTATTGTTCTTATTTCTGATCTGGGTGTGTATTTATGCGAGTATGAGTACAGTAATGCTTGAAAAGGATAGGTCTTGCATGTGAAGTTGTTGTGTGGAAAATTAAATGTTTGGCTTAAGAATGCAAGTTACTCTGTATTTTGTTCATGTTGCTAGGTACTTGGTGCAATTCAAATCAGATTTTCAGTTGGCTTTTCAGTAAGAGCTCATTGCATTTAGGTGTACATCTACAGACATGTGGCCCATCCAGAAAGCTCTGGTCTTTCACTGATAAATATTTCAGTATTTATAAGTAGAGAGTCCTTGGAAACACTGCATTTGCCTTAGTACTATGCTACATGGTCAAGTGGGCTTCTAGATTGAAATTGCTTTCTATCTTCCATACATTTGTCTTCCATTACAAATATTCCAGACTTGAAATACTTATATTTTGGCTTTTAAAAAAAATTATTTCCTAGTTATCTGGGAAGTGTTTTTTGGTTTCAATATGTGTGATTTGATTTTTTTATTTTCGTACTCACCAGAAACCATGATAAAAAGTACTTCCTTGACCTTGGTTATGTAAACTGAGATGTTTATTTTAATTACTCTGTGCTGTGTTTAATTCATTATGTAAGTTTGACAATTGGTGGGATTTTTTTAGATGTTCTACTTCATTTTATGTACTGCCTGTAGACAGTTCTTCTACCACAAAATGCAAATTCCCCTCTTGGAGCAACAAAAGGAATGTCAGCATCAATAATGAAGTAACTGGTTATTAGATTTGCATACCAACTGATGTGTTTGGGGGCTTTAGATTATTTCATTACTTCTACCTCCTTCCTGAAGGTTAATGCTCTGATTAGACAACCTTGTTTATCACTGCTAATATACCCCTTGATTGATTCACTGTGTCAACATTTCTAATTTGTGGGGTTTTTTTTGTCCATTTCCTTTAGGGTGTACCTGCAGTTTAGAAATGGGCTATGGGGAAAAATCAGAACTAACGCAAAACTCTTTGAGTATTTTTTTCTTGTTCAAGACTGGGTAGAAATATCCTACATGCATTTTGTCGCTGTTGTTTTTATGAGTATCTTTAGTTCAACTATTCAGTCCTTGACATATTATTACTCTTTGAACTCTCACCTCTTCTTTTTTTGTATGTTAAATGTTCTCCATATACATAAAAGCTGTCACATGCTAGATAAAGTATATTTTGGCAATGAGACAGTTTTGATTTTTAAAAACAGTTTGCTTTNCCCAAGTAAAAATGTGAAAATTCCCCAAGTAGAAGAAGGGAGGAAAAAAAAATTTTAGAAAAATAAAGGTTGTCAACTGATTTGAAATATAACTGGACTGTAGCTAAGCAACTTAATTGAAAATTCATGCTTTAATAGGTTTTCTCCAAATCAATGGGGATTTTTTTTTTACCCTAATCAATGGTTGGTATTCTTAACAACCATGTAAATATATGCTAAATTACTAAAATACTGCTAAACTTGATTTTCTGTATCATGCTTGCCAACTGCTGACTCTTAACATTTAAGTTTTTGTGGCTAGAGTCTTGTATCTGTATTTTCATATCCATGTCAAAAGCGCTGAGTGTTAAGCACCTATGAGGAACTGATATACCTACTTTTTATAATCCTGGTCTCGCACCTAGTGTTCCAAGGGATGTCAGGACATAGCTTAGCAGTTGATTATATTTATTTANGTTGAGACTGTCAGAACTTGTACGAGCCAGCCTTAACTATCCACAGAAGGCAATCTGGTGCCAGCCTGCTGTTAAATAACCAACATTTAACAAGAAATAGTGTGTAGATGTACTGTGTGGTTTAAAACATTGTGTTAAGCATCATTAAAACTGAGTCTCCTTAGAGCCTTATTAAAAAAGTCCTTTCCCTCTCTGTAATAAAACATTTCTCTCTGACTGTTTCAATTAAGGCTCTAACAATACAAACAAAATGCCTCCTAATTCAGTACCACACTGGAGAACCACTGTTACTGCCAAGTTGCAAAGGCAGGTGGAACAAATTAACTAACTTTACAAACCCTTGTCTAACCACTGGATGAGAAGCATCAAATGGCTATATTTTCTTGGTTTTCTCAAATCCAAAATACCTGTTAAATTTTATATTTGCAAATATTTCAGTGCCTGTGGTTCACTATTTGTGTCAGCAGCAGTCCCCTCTCTGTACCTCATTGGCACTAAGGTTTAGATTTCACAGAACCTGACATGCTGAGTGTGTCTCTGCCTAACCTGGTTGATTGAGGGATGTTCAGTTGCAAACTGATGGTGTGCAGTATTCTTAATTTGTCTGGGGGAAAAAAATAGTAGTACCAGCAATCTCATTGTGTTTGGGATGAATTAAGTTCCTCCTAGCACTACTTGGCTCTGTACATTCCTATAGCACAATCTCTGGCTATGTGGAGTCCCACAGACTTGCTTTTCATGAAGCTTACAGAATTGGAAATTTCTTAATTTGGTACAGTGGCCAAAATGAACTTGTTCAATTACATTCTCTGAGGTTTCAGGTCTTAATTATAAGACAGAAAGGAAAATTGAATCCGTATTTTAAAAATTTAGCAGCTCTTAGACAACCTCAACACCTGAGAGACCTTAAGAGCCTAAGAGTCTCTTGGGCTCTTGAAGTAATGAGAGAGTCATAAAAATAGGGGTAAAATATGAGGTATAAGTAAAACATCTATAAGCTTGATCTGGTGTGACTGAAAGGAAGAACAAACTTGATGTAAGTAAAGACATAGCTTCTCATGCTGTAAATCGAAAACAAAAGCTGTGGACGAGAAAAAAACACTGCCAACAGTGGGTGCTAAGTGCTTTTAGCATGGAGAAGGTTTTTAGGTCCTGCTCAATTGGTGAAATAATGATTGCTCTTCAAACGATTTATTTTAAATTATATCTCTGCAAATTAATTATTTTTCTAAGCTGGGTGAGCCCAGATACTACTGATGTATTTGTGCGTTTTCAGCTTTTAAAACTGAATACCCTTAAAGCCAAAGTTTCAGATATGAACTCCCAAGGATTCACCCATGATGTTTCTGTGAGTACAAGCCCAGCTCGTGTGAGAATAATAATGAGTAATGTGACTTTCAAATAAAATTAAATGCAAATTACTTTTTCAGACTTTTGGCATTGGTGGCCAGGAATGGTGATGTGCACTGACCTTACTTAGCCCTGTCTGTCTTACTTTAAGGAGTACTGCCCTCCCTCCTGGAGGCATAATATTTCTGAAAGAGTTCTTCCTACTGAGTCAGTGGTGCTTCTTTCACTTTGAAGGTCTGGAATTAAGTCTTTCCCAAGATAGTACTTGTTCTTACTGCTTTGGTCAGGGAACGTGTGACTTGATATCATGATTGAGGTCCTAAGTTCTGCCATTCCCCATTTGCAATGTACCTGTATTCAGGGAAAAATGATGTGCGGAAGTGTTAATATGTAACAGTGGATCTTCCCAAAATAGGATGTCAACAGGTCCAGTAGACATGTACGGCATTTGATTCCTCATGGGTTTGTATGCATGTGATATGTGGTAGTAGATAAGTGTAGTTGATGACACCCTGTTAATATGAAGTCTGGTGTCGTTGTGAGTTGGTGATCGTATACATACGTTTTGGTGACTCTTAGTTTTCTTTATTATGAAAAAAAATAAAGATGTTAAAAGGACTTTTTAGGCTTTTTAATGCACACAATTTTCATTTTAGGCAGTGTAGCAGAGGTTTAATTATTGCTTCACTGAAGTCTCTATGTGTCTGTTAAAATGCAAATAATATTGTGGAGAGAACGAATGGCGTCATATACCCACAACAGATTTCATTGCAGACTATAGCAACTGGCTTAGATCATGTTATTAAAAGCTGAAAATGTATTGATTTCTTGTGGTCTCAGAAGGGCAATGAATTTTCTCTTCTTCTAAGTAAAAATAAACCAATAAATGGCTGCATTAATGATGCTATTACTGGGTAGCAGCAGTATGTTTCTTAATGTCTCAGGCCTCAGTTGTGCAGTCACTTACTTACTCATATGTTCTACTCTAGGCAGCTTCACAGACCCATTATACTCAATTGGGTCATTTGTCTCAGAAATGAATTCACTAGAATCAGACTAGGTTCAAGTCACACATTCACTTCTGAGTGAATGGGAATTTGCTGTGCATTATGAAAGCCTAACCTGGAGGAAGATATTTAAAACCATTGCGAGCAGCACAAATTGCTATACAGTGCCTGACTCCCAGGGAATTTTAGACTGTCTTCATTATTAAGAAGATTTATGTTTCATCTTTTACAGCAAGATAAGTGACATATGCCAACACTGCAAAATCATAGCATAGGTTATAGTCTGTAGTTTCTTCTATTAGTTACTTAGTCTGTCATAGCCATATATTTCCTTCCAACCCTCATTCCCTCCATATACGTGACCTTGTCTAGTTTTCCTTGTGAAAAACTGGAGCATCGTGTTTCCTTTGGGATTTTGTAATGGGGCAGGTATAATTTCTTTGGCCCTGAAGATAAATCATGAAATGTTCTAGGAGAAACTGGAGTCAATTTTGAATATTATTTTTATGTATTTATTTAAATTTAATTTAAAGTGACTCGATTTATGTGAAAAGGTCTCAAAATACATATGGAAACAATCTATTTTCACTTCTAGGACACTTTAGTGAACTATAGAAACACAAAGTGATTTTTGTCACTAGCAGTTTTTTCTTGCGTCAGTACATGCTGTGGTATAGGTAATAAGAGTTACGTAGGGATGCTGTAGTTTATACCTTTTATATCTGACTTGAATGTGCAGTCCAAATCACCTCGCAGGATTGCCTCAGAGATGTCCTAATGGTTCTTGATTTGTCAGGAAGGTTTGGGTAAGTGTGAAGGCCAGAGCCCCATCTACATCTCCTACCAGGAGGCCTTGACTAGAAGCCCCAGATCAGGAGTGGAGCAGGGAGACAGAAGGAATGGCTAGCTGCACGGGATGTATTCCTTCCTACTCCAGGCTGTAAGGAGGCAATTTATTGCCTTACAATGATTTCTGTTTGACTCTTTCTAACCTACCAGTGTTACTGGAACTCTCCCACTGTGTAAGAATTGGAACCTAAATCCCAGATCAGACCTCTGGATGCCAGATGGCACTTTGCCAGTCTTATTACATGAGGAAAAAGAAAAAAACAATCACCTTTAGATTCCAGAGCTGTCAGAAAGAGCAGTTCCTCCCAGCATGAGAGTCAGCTGGTGAGACAAACAGAGCATTGTACTCCCTGTGCAGAAGTCTTGAACATAATAAATGTGTGTGTTGTGTGTGCAGGCAACAGGAAGGAGGTGACCTTCTCCCCTCAGATGCAGAAAGAAAAGGCATGGTGAGGAAAGAAGGGAAAGGGTTTGTTGTACTGAGCATTCCTTGAGCTGTTCCCAGCCAAGAGATCTCTGTGGTCCCCTGCTGTCCCTACAGCTCCAAACTCACCGGAGTTGCACCCTAGCTAGTGAAAGGACAACAGAGGAAACACATACTTTAAGTAGACCTGCATCTGAAACCATAGCTTAAGAATAACTTTAGACTGCTCTAGAGACAGGAGTAGTCTCAGCACACGTGCACTGTGCATTTGATTGTATGTATAATCAGCTGTTAAGGCACAGCTTAATTTCTGCAGATGGAACAGAAATAAAATAATATGGTATTAGTCTTGCATATCCATTTTGTACCTACTGAACTTCCTCCCTCTATAACTGGAGGAATAATAGGAGTAAAAATCATCTGGACTGTTAATGTGACAACTTTATTTGGGCTTCTAAATGTCTGTGTGTGTTAGTGGATCTGAGCCTTGAGAAGGGTGTCATTGTCAACAACTAGTTGAAGATTGCACCCGTTATTTTTATCTAGACCCTTATGGTTGGTGACAGATGAGTAGGAGTGTGCATATGTCTCACATTTACTCCATCTCTCTCTCCTGCAAGAAGTACAGCATGAGCCTACTGTTAACAATAGTTCAGAAGTGATGTTGCTGACCTCTACTGAATTTTATTTTCAGATATTCTTAGTCCTGAATTTACAGCATATCATACTGATGATCAAAATGTTGACAATTAAAATGTCTTAAAATAGGACTACACCTTAGTTTCTTGAAAAAAACAAAACAAGGAAGCTGAAGATACATGCCCTTAAGTGAGAGTTGCCAGATGAATAGAAGATGTTTTAGATTGACAGAAAAAAATCTATTTAAAATCTCATGTATTTAATTCATGTTCAGTCATTTAGGACTGCCTGAGATTAGAAAGCTGTAAGAGATTTTACAGGAAAAATGTTTTTAAGGTGTTACGGGCACTGATATAAATTAGAAAAATGGGATCTTTCACTTAATAAATCTGGGGCCCTGATTTTTCAAACTAGTTCCATGTTCAACACAAAGCTAAGCCAAAAAATGTCTTGAGAGAAGGTGCCTAATTCCTCACTAGCATCACAACTGATGTTCATGTCTGATGCAAAAACCTTCCTGACTTATTTTGTGCATGTCTACTTCACTTTCATGGAAACAAAATGCTTAATTTGTTGTCCTGAGAGAATCTATTTAAGTGCTTTAGGTTAGATAAGGTATGTGTTTGTGAAGGGGATCCTTCAGTTGTCCCCGCTTACTGTGCTTTGGTTTGTGTTGTGGAGCTGTCTCAGACTGCGGCCTTGGTGGAGGAGGTTGTATCAGTTAATAATAACAACACTTTTCTGGCAGGTAAAATTTTAGAATTCTGTCGCACACAAATTTTCTTTAATTGCATGAAAAAAATCTGATGGAAAAAAGTATTTTCTGACACATGATAATTATCCTATGGCAAAATGGTATGTACGTGATTTATAAAATGATTGCATATTGTGTAATTTTTTTAAATTTTAAACAATGAAGATGTAAAATATCATGTATGAAAAAATCTTTTAAAACACTGTTGGTGTCAGCTCAGTATCATTTTAGTTAGTATAAATAGACCATGCTTTCTNTGTAAAAAATGTCTCTTAAGAAACATTTATAAAATGATCAATTATTTATCTTTTGAGGAAAAAACAAATTTCTCACAAAAGAGACTATCCAAATATGGGGGAAGATGCAACTGTATCCTGTTTAAATGTGTGGTGGTTCGTTTTTTTTTTCTTGTAAGAACATGAGCTAAACTGGGAATAGAAATAGTACCTTCATATTTTTTTGTAGGACTAGGCACACACATTTTCACCCACACTCATTGCCAAGGTAGGAGGACTTGTCACTAAATTTTCCTTAGAATTATCATCTAGGAAAGTGTGATCATGCAGCGTAAGGACTGGAATTAAATATGAGTTTTCTGATAATTAATACCTTTCTGAGTCTTTTTTTGGAAAAGAATATTTTAGTACAGGTTCATGGAATAATCAATCTCGGGCAAAGAATAAAAAAAGCTGACCAATAAGGTACTATTTCCTGGAGTTACTGCTGAAAATAAATTCTCACCAACTGTGATGAATACAAGTGTAGCATTGTTGTCTTCCCTGGAGAGAGAAAATTATGGTCTTTTTTTGTTTAAAAAAAGAAATGCAGACATTTTCTTTTACAGCAATTAGTGAGGATACATGGAGTGAACTGCTAAGTATTCATGACTAATCTGGATAGACAGGGCTGTCCCTTGCTAATCACAATGAATATTGGCCTGTCCATAAAGAGCAAGGAGTGATGATATCAAAGAGAACAGTCGGCTATTACCAGGGCAAACTCTTGGTCATGAGGTTTTGCAAATGATAATTCGAAAAGACAGAGATGAAATTAAAAGCAGTGTTAACTACCCAGGAGGCAGAAAAACACACAATTGTTTTTTTGCAGTTACTTGTGTTATTGTACTGTGTTGAGCCGATCTTTTTCAGTTTTGTTTTATGCATTAGAATTATTTTTGTATGGTGACAACTGTATGAGATATCTGGCTCCAGCAACACAGAAAACAATCACTAAATTGGGCACAAGTGGGTTTTTTTACATTGTTTAGTCATTACCCTTAGTATGAATTCTTTTTTATAAGGTGTGTCCAGTGTTTGTCATCCAGAGGAAATGCTTGAACGCATGGACTTGTTCTTTCTGTTAAGTCAGTAAAATTTCTCTTTTCTCTGCACCTTCCAGCAGAACTTACCAAAAATTGTCCATGTAAAGATGGTTCGGTGTGCACTGGTGAGGTCTAACACTCCTGTCATCTTCTTCAGCCTTTGAGATTATTACCAGTGTGAGTGTCCACAGTAGAGAAGTTAAACAGTTGGTCTTCATGCCATTGTCCCTTCGAAGTCTGCGGAAATTTTGCTAGTTTGCTGATAAACATATTTCTAGAATGGTTTTGCAAACTCTCTGTGCACACAAACCTCTCTGAAACTGTAGCAGGTGTTGAGAACTTGCTCCTTATTGATGTTATTGTGCTGCGGACAGCATTAAAGTACAGAAAACTTCCTGACCTCTGCTCAGCTCCTCAGGGAGCTGTTTTGGTTTAGGGAATTAATTGCCTTTTTTCTCTAAGGGGAAATTTTTTGCAGGTATGGCTACTTGGAGTGTATCTACATTGCAGTCCCTGCTGTGACTGTTGTTGCTTGTGCAGAAATGGTTTGCTTGCGTTAAGAAGAGTAGCCCGCAGGCTTTTGCCAGTGCAGAAAGCTAATGATCTGACCCAGTGCAGCTGAGTATTGCATCCTGTGCTGAGTTTTGTGCTAGCACAGCCACTCTGCTAGCAGAACCTGGGCTAGCTGTGAAGAGCTGGTTTAGGTGTGCCTGTAGTACGGTGACTGCAGCATGGATGAATCTTGAGGGGTAGCCTCTCTCCTTGTGGCAAACTGGTGATGATAGTCTGAGGAGGAGCTGCCAATGGGTGGTTGCATCTTAGGTGGGAAGGATGTAATAAATTATTAGATGTTGTTTTCTGTTAACAAGTAAAATCACCCATCAACCTTAGGCTACAAAATTAAAGAGTAGGGAGAGTACAAGGCTCAGTATCAGGCCCTTAGAAGCACCTGCTGGTTTTGGGTTGGGTAGAGAGGTGGCAGAGATCTGTAGGTGGTGGTGTGGGAGGAAAGGACAAAATAAGGACCTGACAGGAGAAAAAGGACGGAAACATCGTACTCTGCTGCTTCTGAGTCTCACTTGCTTTCATCTAAAAGTCTTTGGTAACTTATCTGTTGCAAAAGCCTTATTTCCCTTATTTCCACATTTTTCTCTCTTGTGTACAAGGAAAGTATTTCCCTGTTTGTTTGTGTGTGTTTAGATCTCCTGAAAACTCAGGAAAGCTGGGACATTTTCAAGTTACCTTCTATCTTTTTGAGTTTTCTTTGGTAGATTCTAATTGCTTGTCCAGTGTGTTAACCAGCGACTGTAAAATGACAACTGAAACCTCTCCTCTTCCCCACAATTTTTCTGCAAAATAATAACCTCAGTCCTGGTTTATTGTTTCATTTTACTCATTTTAAGTGGCCAGGCATGGCCTTGCTGTTCACAGGGCTGTTTCTCACCCATTTGTCGCTTCTTGCTGCCTGTGTGGTGTATTTGTTAAATACTCTTTGCCGAGGTGGCACAGTGTTTGCTGAGGGGCTGAGCCACGCCCTGTGGCAGCTGGTTGGAACCGGTTGGAACCAGCTATATCTGGTGTTGGGCAGCCCCGGCTGCTCCTCACAGAAGCTGGCCTCTGTATATGACCTGTGTGGGAATTTAACTGTGTTTTGCTTTCATCTTTCTGTCACTGCTGCCAGTCAGACACATAACAGAAGGAGCAGGGTTCTTCAGTTTTGGTGAATGTGATCTAATTAATGACTAAATCTGGGAATTTTCTGGTAAAATTCCTTAGCTGTTGTAGGGAATGCATGAAATTCCTTTAAGTCATGCTTTAACGGGGCCTTGCACCTGTGTGTTTTAACTGCGTGCAAAACTTCTAGTGCTTGCCTCTAGCCCCTTGTGGGATCTTCTGTGTTAGCTCACCTCCATTACGGTTGGTGAGCCTTGGGCCGGTCTCAGGTTTTTCTGTGCTTCAGCTTTTTTCCCTGTGAAAGGGGGATAATAAATGTCCTTAAACTGCAGGCCTCTGTTAGCACTGGAAAGAGTTGTTATGGTAAAGGTGACGATATCGTAACAGCGAGAGGGAGAAGGAGAGATGAGGTAAGAAGATGGGCTACAGCACTCCAAAACCATGCTCCTTTTCTCCTGAAAGTCTTCTAATAATTGGAGATCAAAATGAAGTCTGTGGTCTCCAGCAGGGTATGTAGATACAGAAGGGCTCAGGGTCTAGCCCACAGATGCAGAGCACTATCACTCTCTTTTCTTAAGAAATCTTTTATTTCTATGAAGCTGTAAATTCATGTGACTTACTTGTGAAAGCTAAAATAATAATATGAGCAGACAGCCCATTTTTGGCCACGTTTTCTGAGAACAGTTGTTTTCTTAAATGAAGTTTTTCAAAAGTGAGTGGTTTGCCAGGAGTTGTCTTCCGCTGGCAACCACGAGCCATACACGTGGAAAGCCAGCAGCACATCTGTAACCCCTTTGACCCTTACCAGTTGCTAACCAGCGTAGCTGCTTCAGGCTATCTTGTCCTTTCATTTTGATTTAATCCTGTAATGTCACTGACATATGTCTGCGTATCACGGTATTTGAAAGAAAGCATTTTTAAAAGAAAAGATGTTTTGCTGTGGTTGAGAGACTATATCCCTGTTTCAGAGGACTGTTTGTTCCTCCTGAAGCTTGTGCCGCTTATTCATGCACTTGACTAGAACTTCAATGACATCTGTGGTTTTGTCCTCAGATGTAAGAAATCTGCTGAAACTAGAAATTCCTACAATGAACAGTTCCAGTGCTTTTTTTTTTGGTTGTTGTTTAATTATTCAGAAAGCAACGGAAAATATCTATGTGACAAACCAAACTTCAAGCATGGACTGGGGACCAGAAACAAGCCTGAACTAGAGTGTGTGTGAGACACAAACAGGTTTGCCGTGTATTTCTTCTGTTTTGTCAGTCTCCCTTGTGAAAATGCAGAAGCTCCTGTTTCTCCTGATAGATGGAGGCATACCCACGTTGGTTCTAGCCTGCTAGACAAGAGGTTGCAGCAGGGCAGCTCATCATCCTTTATCAGACTGCCAGCTGCAAGGGCTGTGTGGGGATGGAGCAAACCTGTTATCTCTTTGTGGGAGGGATGAAGAAGCCCCAATGGGAGGGGAAGCTGTGCACCTGCGAGTCTTAGGTAGATAAGAGATAAAAATCTGCATTCAGGTGGAGGTGTGAGGGGAGAGTCAGTCCAACTTGGTGCTTTTTGTTCCCTTCACTTGCCTTTCAAACCTGATAACTCTGCTTAGGCATTTGCAGAGAAGTGGGTGGCCTCTGAGAAAGATGTAACTGGGGCAAGCAGTTACAAACCTGGGAAATGAAAGTCTGCCAGCAGGCAGTTGGCCTGAGCTGCTGCAGAGTGGCAAGGAGTGAGTAAATAAGTGCCCTTTCTGTTCTGTTTTCCTTTCCTCTGCCCTTATTGGGCTGTATGAACGTCAAGATGGAGGACTCAGAAAGCATCCATGTTTCTGTTGTTGCAAATCTAGTATAAGCTAATTGAAGTAGAACAGAATAAATGCAAAAGCTGTCTGAGTCTTTGTGAAGACTCCTTTGTTAAATGGTGGACTGGCATACCTGTTTATTTTGGACTGGAAGATTTCACTGTCCTAATTTAAACCAAAATAAATAAATAAATCCCAGATTATATGATTTGATGGCAGAGAGGACTTTACAGCTGCTTTAAGATGGAAGCTAGCACTTCATCTCAAATGCAGCACTCAGAAGAGCTGCATAGAAATGGTGCTGCACGCAGCCAACATTTTACAAAAGCAAGTGCTCCAAAACATCAATGCATGATTCCATTTTTTTTGCTAGGCAGCTGGCTCCAATCAGGGTGGCAATTTTTTACCTATCAGCGAAGTCATCTTGCTGCTGGCTGTACTATAAACAAGGCTTATTTGACTCTCCTTTAGAAATAACAGGTATTGTAGTCCCTTTTATTGATAATACAATATATAGTAATAATAGAGCTGTAGTGGTTGGAGAACACCTCTTTGTGGTGGTTTTGATCTCTTTTCCTAGTTGTGGCTATAGGGGAAAAAAAACTGATGTCAAGTGGAAATTTGGGATAGGAAATTACATAACATCCATTTTATGCCAAGTCTGGATTTGTGGTCCTAGGGTACGCAAACTGCTATCAAGATAAAAATGATGAAGAAACTTCTGCTTTGATCTTTTCAAAATAGTTAAATATGAAATCTTGACTTGGGAGGAACGACTAATAGGCCACCTGAGAACTGAAAAGTATCTTTTGAGAGAGTGTAATCCCTGCTTATTGCTTAGCATTTCCTGGTGTTGGCTTGATACTTAAGGCTGAATTTTTCTGAGCGAGGCCTGAATAGAAACTGATTGAATTGAGATTCTTCCTTATTGAGATAATTATTTTTCCCATGGATGCTGCATCTGGGATTTTTGAAGCAGTATGTCAGTTTCCTTTACTCCAGCTCTTTGGAAACACTGAAGTAATTAGTATAGGCACGGCTTACATGACTTTGTGTATCAGCTGCTAAGAATGAGAAACCAGCCCAACATGGGTAGGTTCATTAAAAATTTCAAAGCCAAACAGGAGTGACCTAAGCAAATGGCAGAGAGTGGGTTTTGCAGTCCTAGATTACAGCAGTATTTTTCCTGAGTGTGTGGACAAACCTGTTGTGTACACAGGTTACTTTCCAAACTCTCCAGCTGTTTCAGGGGAGAGGAAGCTGTATCCTCTTTTTGATTCTATGAAAGAAGCAAGACCAGAGGCTGATGAAAAATCTATAGTACAGGCTTCTTGGGTTTACAGATTTCTTTCCTCAGACCACTTTTATGAGCAAGTTCTAGACAGGGCTGAGCTTTCACCAGAATTGAGATCTCATCTGTGCTGTTATGGTTGCAAGGTGTGTGTGACTGTCAGGGCACCTTAATTTATACCTGAACCCCTTTGCTTCTATGTACAGAGTCAAACCCTGCGAGCCTCGTGGAGTCTTAGAATTTGTATAGAACAGGAGCAAACAAAAAGAAGTCCCTGTCTATGGTTCTGTGTGTAGGAAGTTGGCAAGTTGTTTTGGGTTTTTTTTTTTTTGTGCTCTCTTTTTCTTTTAATTGATTTTCTCATGTATAGCCATTTTGTCAGTTGGCGGATTATTGCCTCTCTTTCTTGGTGAACCTCCTGACGTTTGGTTTGATGAGGACTGTGAAAACACTTAGCAGAGGGGTGGTGGACCCTGCTAAGGTTGCTCTTTCTCATCCCACCATTGAAGTGGGATGTGTCAAAGCCAGCAGAACCTTGTTCTGAAACACCCACTGCAAAACCCAAACATCAACCAGTCTGGTGTCACCAGTGACTCACTATGTTCATGATAACACTAATGCCCAGTGTGAAATGGGACTGTTTGTATTAGAGTATGTGCTCCAATTCCTTAAATGGATTGCAGAATTTTTTCTGAATTTCATTAAAATGTAGGGAGAATTTAAGTTAAATTTGTTTACAAAGTATTTTTCTCTAAACACATTTACTTCAGACAAGAAAATTTCTGCCCCAGTATTCTGTCTTCAGCAATGACACAAAGAGATGTTACCTAGGGGAAAAGTGTGTGAGCCTGCCTACTTTCTGTGGTTTATTCCTTAATGCTTGGAGTTGTACCAGGGACATCAAAGGTCCTGCTTTTTAGTATTAATTTATATCCTTTTAGTCCTTTGAGTCTTGATCTATGCACCTGATGTCTATGAATTTGTTTAATTACTTTCTGAACTTTTTGATAGTGTTTTCTTCCACAACCTCCTGTAGCAGCAAATCCCAGAAGTTTAATATCCACTATGTGAAGCAGTGCTTTCTTTTATCTTTTTAAAATGAATCCCCATTTAGTTTCAACAAGTGCCTCCTAGTTGTGGGGTTGCAGAGAACTGGGGAAATGCGGTTTCGCATATTGCTTGCCTGATTGTGTAAATTTTTATCATCTCTCCTTTGGGACTTTAGACATATCTTCAGTCTTTTTGCTCTCTCTTCTTAAGACAGCTACTCCAACACTTTGCATATTATAGCTGCCTCCTCTGTACTTTTCTCAGCTCCCCTGCATCCTTCTGAAATGACCTTGACCAGCACTGCAATCTGTACTGAATTTGTGGAAAGATATGGATCCCTTTGTCTTGTTTGCACCCAACGTCTCTTTGCCTTTTTTGGCTGCTTCTGCACATTTGGCCAGTTTGTCCAGAAAGAACAATTTGGCAAGGATGACCCTAAGATCTCCCTCCTGAGTTTGACTTCTGTTCCTGAGGTGAGCATTATATAAGTATGGCTTAAACTATTTCCCTGAACACATTCTTCAATAATGAACTGATTTCCTGCTTTTTTGCCCATTCACTTGTGTTTGCAAAGATCCTGCTGGCATTCCTTGCTGCTGGCAGACTGACCACTGTTTATGTCCTTACACAGGTCACTGGTGATTTTAAATAGATTGTTTAAATTAACATTAACTATATTGACTGTAGTTGAATAAAAATGATCCTAGCAGTAATCCCTGGGGATCCCACTGCTGACTTTCTTCCATCCTGAAAAATGACCTGTTAGACCCACCCTTTTCTTCTTGGTCTTGAACTGTTTTTCATTCGGTAAAAGAAACTTGCCTGCAATCCTACGGCAGTTCAGTTCCTTGAATAACTTTTGGTGTTAGAAGATTTTCATGTCCTTTTTGAAAATTCACATATATATCGTAATCTTTGGATCATCTTCATCCTCCTGCTTGTTGATACTCTTGAAGACATTCAGCCGGTTAGTGAGTCAGGATTTCCTTTTAGAGCAGTTATTTTGACTCTTTCTGGATAGAGTATTCTTATTCACATTCTCTTTCTATTTATCATAGACCTCACTGTCTTAACAGGGTGGAAGTCAGATTCAGAGGTGTGTAGGTCTCAGGTTCTTTCCCTGAACCCTTTTCATAGTTGAGAGTTGCATTGTGCTCTGCTACAGTGGCTGTCTGTACGTGTGGTGATGTGTTACGCGTCTTGGCCAGCAGTAATGAATGCAATTTCAGTGTGAAGCTTTACAGCGTGCTCAGGTGAATGCTGCTGGGCCCTCCAGGCTTTAACATCTGATTTATGTATTGGTTGAATAGCGTTTATTTACACCAAGTTGATATTGGTCCTCTGACCTTTCTTCTACAAGGAATAAGTGGAGTACAAGGGTCTCTCCAACACGTTCAGTAAGCAGCACCAACGCAAACCAGTCACTAAGCCTTTCTGCTATGGCATCAGCCATCTCAAGTAAACCTTTTACAGCTTTGTTGCCAAACTGTCCCTCTGAGTCCCTTTTTGACTACTTCTTTTGATATATTTTCAAATCTTTACTATGTTTGAAAACTCTTTACAAGGCACTCCTCAAATCCCTTTCTAGTTGCTATCATTTCTGATTTAGGTTGTTCCTTCCCTGTTGTGTAGGCTTTCATGTTCTCCTTAATTGAGCAAGCTTTCTGTTCCTGGAATGCTGGCACTTTCAGATGGCATCTGTAACATTCTTTCCTGTTGAGGCTTGCTTGGGTTTTATTTATTTTTTTTTTTAATTTATTCCACTTCCAAGAATCTTTTAAAATGTGCTCTGCAGTTATGTAATAGAACTTGATTTCTTATGTAATTTTGATATTTTTATTTAATATGCATTCTTTTTGATCAGTTATTTCTGAAGTCATCTACAGCCTACCTTGCTTTCTGTTGTACAATTTGAATTGGCATAGTGATTCTTCTGTGTTTTAGGCTTCCATTAGTAACACTGCTATCACGTTTTTCTCAAGAGCTAGCATCAGAAACTAGATTAGAAATTTTGTCCAGGCCCTTCCAAAATCTTCCTGTGTTGAATATTTTACTTGTACTAGTCTTGCTCCTTTGTGGATTCAAATCAGTGCTTCTCTTTTATTCACTTGAGTTGACATTTGTTAACTAGTAACTTAGAATGTACTTTGGTTTTTTTTGTGCATGGGATGGCAGCAGGCTCATCTGATCATTGGAGAAAATAAGAAATATATTGGAATAGCCTCTTTTTGTGCTCAAAAGTCAGATTTTTTTTAATTGACAAATGATAAGGTTTAAGCTTGTTCTGTCTCTGTATCACTGAGTCCATGCATTTCAATTATTGTAAAAGTTTTCTTCCTTGCACAAAACCCTATAGCTATTAAAATTAGCATGAATTTTGCCATGAGGGGATGAATTTTAGCCTATTGCCTTTCTCTTAACTTTTCTTCAGAATGGTGCAGTCACCTTTTTTAGTTCACTTCCATATTGCAGATGACAAACGTTCCTCTTTGTGTGCTTATCCAATTTAGGGACTTCAGCCTTGCTCTCTGGTAATAATATAAAGTGTAGAATGTTCCTCTGTTCATTGTAAGTATATAAGTGTATATTTCTAAAGCTATGAATTTCTACTATAGAATAAATGTCAGCTTCCATTTTATCTAAACTCTTTAATTTTACCATTTACTTAGTTTCTATTAGTTTATGCTCTCTGCTGTTTTCCCAAATGCTAACTAAAATACCCATTGTTCCTGAATTGGGATGAGATTGCTTATTGGAAAATGTAGCAGAAAATTGTCATTGCTCTTAGGACATATTCTTTGTTTACAGTAGCTTCTTCTGTCATCACAAAGCTCTAATTTTGCCATGTCTCAGCGACTTATGTTTGTCTACTGAGCCTTCTGAATACACAGACAGAAAATACAATATTCAAACACCAGTGCATAAAATTACAAGGTTTAGCAAACAACCCACTGGAGAGGCATCAGGTTATGTATTTACCTTAGCTCTACCTCCATTATTTCTGCACTTCCCTGCAACAGTAATAAAATGTGTTCACTAGGCTTTTTGTATGCAATAAGAATTTTAATTTACTCTGGAGGAAGAGCTAGTTCATAACTCAATGGAACTGACTGGGCTCATAAGTTATTTAGTTCAGCTCCTTGTGATAAAATCTGGACACGAAGCCATTTATTATGTTTTGTCTGCCCTCTCAGTCCTGTAAGTTGACTCGGAGCTAAACAATTAAAGTGGCAAATTGATTTGTTTACAATGCAAATCTGAGTTACATTGGAAATAATGCAGAAGGCATAACCAATTACATGTTTCATAGTGTAGGTTAGCCTGAAATGAAATAGATTTAGCTGATCTGTGCTCAGGGATGCTCTACGGTTACTGATTCACCACTGCCTTGTAGTTCTCAGTGTCTGTAAGGGATCTGATACTGCTGTTCTCAGAACTGCTCAGGCACACGCTGTGAGAAAACAGGCTTGCTGTGCCTTTGCTTTTACTATGGTGGGTAACATAAAGAAGAATTTTCCACATCTAATTTTTGGGGGGGGGGAATAAAAAGTGTTTGAGATAAATGGTCTGTGTGTGGATGTATAAG